>CAMPET010000098.1:11103-31248 GCA_946803715.1 Beroe ovata
TGATACCACGACACATGATAACGCATAGCAAGTGATACCACATTACCACGACACATGATAACGCATAGCAAGTGATACCACGACACATGATAACGCATAGCAAGTGATACCACGACACATGTCAGGTTGAAGATCAGGTACGGTCAAACTAAGAAGATGGGTGAGGGTGTGCAGTTTGTGCACATGCTGAATGGAACTATGTGTGCCACAACCCGTGTAATCTGCTGCCTCCTGGAGACACACCAAACTGAGGTGAGGGGTGTGCAATTTGTACTGTGTTGGGTGTGCATATCGCAATGTGATGTGCACTGTAAGCTACAGTACGCACTGGGCAGGGTTTATTGTACAGGGTAGTCATCACTCATCATGCACTGTGAACATTACACAGTGAACATTGTACAATGAACAACACTGAACAAAGTGAACATTGTTCAGCCTAGAGTAGAGTACATTGTACACAGTATTGTGACCACATAGTGACACCACATAGTGATACCACACAGTCCTGATCTGAGAGACAATTAATTCTCAGGATGGAGTGAATGTACCGGAGCCGCTACAAATGTACATGCCCCCGAAATACCGGACTTTCATCCCGTTTGTCAATCCTGCTCCCATTGATGAGATGAAGAAGAAGAAGGGCAAGTAAAGGACAAGGACTGTGAGAATTGTGCGAGATTACCGTCTCTTGCACCCTCCCGTGAGGTTTTTGTAGCTTTGTTGTGAACAGGTTCTATTTAGTTTGACAACGAGATCGTATGACTTGGTGCTCGAATAGAAATGGATGTGTCGCCGGGTAGGAGTTAGCTTCCATCAATTTGGGGTGGAATTGGGATAAATTTCAAGTGATACCTATTCACTATTCTTGGGAAATTTCATATTAGGACAGTGGGAATGACTTACGTCGGGAGGGAGGGGGGGGTAAAGGGTGAGATCATGCGTCTTGCAATCTAGTACAGTNACACACACACACACACACACACACACACACACACACACACACACACACACACAGCCCATTGTGATCGTCATGCGGTACCAACCTGCGTGTAGCACAGTCACGTGATCCGTTGCTCTCTCTCCACCACACAGATTAATTGCTCTACTCTGGGGAAAGCATTGTCACACAAGCTTGCAGGTTTATGCTTTGTGTGTGGGCCTTACACTGTATATAGCTTGTCACTCTTATACTGGCATACAATACACATGACATTGAATGCATTTCGTATGTGTTTGTATGCTTGTGTGAGTGTCTGTGTCGTGCGTCGTGTGTCGTATGTCTGTGTCGTGTGTCTGTGACTATAACACATGTGAATCAGGGACACTATGTCACATAACTCTCTTGGTGATGGTAGGAGCGTCCTGATCGCTATTCTATCCGGATCTCTACTCCATATCTCATCGTGTCAGGGAGGAGAAGAGGAAGAGACTGTCAGTCAGGAAGATATCAAGAGATTTCTCCGGCAGCCGCCCTACATTATCATCAGTGTCCTCTTCATCCTCATATTCGTGCTCATGTGGTTCGTGTCTGATCTGCCGCCACATGATTCCAAGAAGGGGAAGAAATGAGAAGGGGAGGATTGTAAGGAGTGATGACGATCTATTCTCGCCAGTTCTCGCTTGTTATTGTGAAAAGTGGATGCTTGTACTTTGAGTTTGGGAATGGCGTGTGACGCAAGTGAATGGTTGACTACGACTGATGCTGTCCTTAACAGTGAAAAATCTGCCAGTTCTGCGGAAATTCTAAATTCAACTGAATCGGAGTTTGGAGATGGTTCTAGACTGAACTGCATTGTGACGGGGATTTGGACTTGATCTTGAGAACTGAAACACTGGCTTGGGAATATTCATTGCATTTTAAATCATTTACAGAAGAAATTAAATAATTCTCAGTCCTGATGACAGTGCTTCAAGCACATCATCCTGTGTCCTGACACACATGCTCTGCATACTGTACAATATCAGTTAATATTCCTGCCTAACTGTGAGTTGTGACTAACCTTCTTTTTATCCAGAGCAGCAATCAGTGATTGCTCCCGGTGATTGAAAGGTTAGTCACAGTGATCGACAATAACTTGTTTGTCCAATTTCCTCGCATAACCCTCTTCTCATCCATTAAACTTGAACCGATAATTAACTATTTTCTGTATGATATGCCCTTGATTTTCTTGCCAATTCAGATACGATGATATTTCGATGAGTTTTCCCTGACATACCAAGCACCCATCAGACTCATTACATCCAGTATGATAGCTAGACCTAGGACCACAGCAAGGAGTCGTATCCCATTCTGTACCAGGTGTGGTATGAGGTCTCTGCATCCTGATTTCTTCCCACAGGTCAGGTACTGGCCACACCCACAAGAATTGGGCGGCAGGGTGGGCATGAAATCCCCCGGACCCGTGTACCCACAACACTCAAAACTCTCCTGCACCACATCCACAGTGTACTTCATGGAGGGCGCGGCGTGAGGGGAACTGTACGATGTGACAAAGTGTGACCAGCCATCGTCTGTGGTGCGGGTTATCTCACCTTGTGCTACAAAACTACCCGTCATCAGAGCTGCCTGGAGCACTATGATGACCGAAAGTAGCCTCACATACATGTTGATCATGACATCGGACTCGTTTATAGAGCTGATCACCCCAGTCACCCCAAGAGTGAGAATGAACAGCCCCAGAACAGTGGTCAGGACGATGAAAGCAAGGAGGTTCCCCGTGGCAATGTCGGAAAAGGGGACATTGTCGGATTTGGCCGTGCAGTACACGCCAATGAATGTGATCACCAGACCCTTGATGGATGTTAAGCTGTTTATTATGAAGAGGTAAAGTCTCGCGCAGTCTTTCACTTTGATTGACATGTCGCCGATCTGAAAGTTGCTTACATAAATATCGAAATTGAAAACATTCATCAAAGAAACTGCTGATAAATACTTCAACTTCGAGTTAAGTGTGACGAATGCCTGTCCAAAGCATAGTTCAAATGAAAGGGGTATTTCAAATGAAAGGGGTATTTTGGCGTGTTCGAAACCAGGGAAATAAGCAAGTTACGAAACGAAAACCATCACGCAGAACTGAAGCTATGAAGTGGCTCAGATGTATGAAAATACCAGTACGTGATACTGCACTATAGGTTCTGGTTGTTGTGTACAAATTACGTCATCTGAGAAGAACACACTTGACAGAGTGCACGATGAAGCCGGGTTCAATTTCTCTCCTCTCCCAGTTTAAATACTACTGTTGATCAGTGTACCACGACCTTTCACCACTCGACACTTACATGACACAAGTGTGAAACACGTGATCATGGTTTTAGCCAATCAGGAGACGTCGTGGTGATCGTCTAGCCAATAGGAAAGCAGTTCTTAGTGGAACAAACAATCCGGGTTTAGGTGCAGTTCTTTAAACTTGTTATGTTGCGCGTCATATTCAGAGTGTGTCACTGTTAAGACCAAACACGCCATGGCCAAACGCACATCAGCACACTACTGAGGCCGGTGATTCGCGAGACGAGAGAGCAACCGCATTCACTCTGGTTACTACTGTGCATCAGATATGTCATAACCAGCAACAAAAATCAGAAAAGAACTACTAAAATACTTTGACCCTTGCACCATTACCAAGCTTCATGATCCCTCAATCAAAATAGGATTGCTGGTACTGGTATACCCGTGAATGGAGCTTGGTATTACTTGATTGCACTGATTTAAACTACCAGTCACACAAAATACGAATATACACACGGCTTTGGTATGTCCGCCTCATGGAAAACAGTGAGCTTAATGAGCTGAACTACACGTTTTTCTGTTGACCAAAACACGTGTTATTACGATAAAAATCTTTACGAGACTATACTATAGCAGAGTTCTGAGTTATAGCTGAGTTCATCAGGAAGATGGAAAATCTGGATGAAAACAGATTCAGTCACATTCACAAAGGCATTCAAAATACACAGTACACATGCTGCTTATTTGTACTTTTGGTTATGAATGAAGAATTACTGAAAAAGTTGTTTTTTGTCAACTCACATTTCACATCAAAACATCAGTACTTTGATGATGATCACTAGCTTGCAGAAAGCTTTTAATTGTTTTGTAGATGCTTAATCTGAAGGCTGAAGTTGGGCCTCAGTTTGAAACAATCAGTTCCTCAATAGACTTCGGCTCGTCGGTGTCCAATCAAAACCATCTTGATTTAGAGGTAGGTAACTACCTACTAAACTTGGTTCTGATAAAATGTAATTGATTGGGGTACATAATTTCCCAACTTTAAGAATTTATGTACTTGTAGGTAATTTGTTATGTTTGTAGTATACTACGGCATACACCTCTATAAAAACAAGACTTTAGGTTCAATTTCAAGTTCTGCTCAGTAAGTACTCATATTCTTGTTAGTCATCAAGTTCAAGAAACACAGCTTTTCATAATATGCAATTTCAATTTCACGGTAATTTGAAAATCATCCTATATCCTTATACTATCTTCTTGTAGATCCGTCTGGTTAATCACTCATGCTCTCAAATGTGCTCCAATCATCGCTCCATTCACCAGTCACATCATTCCAAGCCTTGCCAGGACCACCTGATCGCCGATCCCTATCACTCATGCTCTCAAATGTGCTCCAATCATCGCTCCATTCACCAGTCACATCATTCCAAGCCTTGTCAGGACCACCTCGCCGTTCCCTATCACTCATGCTCTCAAATGTGCTCCAATCATCACTCCATTCACCAGTCACATCATTCCAAGCCTTGTCAGGACCACGTCTCCTACTATCTGACTCTGAAAGATGAAACAATCCATCATCGTGGGATATTGCTATCTATAGACCACAATAATAGACTTTGCTCACAAAATTTGATTCTCAAATCTTCAAAAGTACCTCTCCGAGCGATCCTCTGAACATCAGCTACAGCTGCTGCCGATAGGAACGCAGCGAAAACTACTGCAAGCAGCACTCTCATTTCTCTGAATAATGCTGTTGTCAAGTTATTATTATGAATATTATGAGTAATAATAAAAGGAGATGTTGGTGAATATCCGAATAAACTCGCTGTCCTGCAGTCATCAGGTGACAAATTGAACAGTGACTGTTGGTATAATGGCGTAGGAGGGCCATCCTAAAAACTACTTTTTGACTTTGACCCTCCAGCGTCGCACTACAGGATCACAATACAAGGTGTCAACGTTAATCTCAGAAAAAAACTGCTTGCAGTTACGTAGCCAGATAGTATCAGCAGAGAATGCATTGCATACCCTGAGAAAACCCCTTGACATGTTGCATGGCCTGAGAAAGTTTTGTAATTACCCTCCTGCACCATTATAGTTATACCAATGCAAACTCTGCATACATCTGGCTACGTCACGGCAATGTGAGAAGCAGGAGGGTAAGGCAGTAATTTTCTGAGATGAACCTCCTACGCCAAGTTTAGTGATGCTTATAAATTCGCACCACAGGAATGTGCCGTAAATAGACTTTACCGGTCTTTTTAAACTTTTCATTATCACAACGTTTAGTCCACTGTCCTATTATCCACGCCTACCCCGGCCCTATTATCAAGTGATATTTTTTGCAATAGGTACTCCTTTCGTCTTCAGAGGAATGGCTAATGCCATAATGGATCATCGCCCATTCAATAACAAGAGTGGACCATTGTGAGTAATACTAATAACCAATCCCAGGAATTTTGTCTGCGCTCATTCCACTTCGTCTTGGAAAATTAGAAATTCTCAGCTGCCTTTGTAGATCGCATTCTAGTTCTACAAAGAGCTATTATAATTAAAATTTGGGAAATATCAGGGGGCTGGCAAGCCCCCCGCGGCATCTGTAGGAAATGTAAACCGTGCGAGCAAAAAGGGCCCGAAGGGCCCTTTTTGCGAGCTCGCTCACCGAGGCGGCCCGAAGGGCCGACTTGGTGAGCTTTGTGCGTTTATGTAACGCGCGAAAAGCTGCAGCGCTTGCCAGACCCTACTATATGTTTTTACGGATTCGCCAAATTTCGAGTATCAATAACACCTCTCCTATAAATCCGATTGTTATGAAACTTTGTTTTCCGTCTATTTGGGCCATTGAGAGGCAGCAACCAAAATTTCAAGTCAATCGGATGAAAAATGGCGAAGTTATAGCGACTTGAAATCGCCAAAATCGAGGGTGTTTGTCGTTTTTTGGGGTACGACCATATATATAGATACATAGATACATATATACACGGAGAGGACACTTTTTTCATCAAAAGTGACCCCTCTTTGAACGTTCATAACTTCTAGACAAAAAGAGATAAATGAAATGTCGAGCCCACATATGAAAGAAGAAAGATAGGGCTTTTCGAAAATGGTCGTCAAAATAATTTTGCTACACATCTATGACGTGATAATGACGTCACCAATTAAGAAATTTCAATTTTGATGGTCCGAAAAATAGGTGATTTTGAGATGCATTTTTCGAAATAAAGCATTAGAGATAGCAAAAAANTCAGGTGTTATTACGATGAAAATCCTAACCAAGTGGCGTCTGAATGCGTTTTTTAGTTCGCACGGCCGTAATTGGTAATTATGCGATAATTTAAGTGAAGTTTTTGTCCCATTGTCAATTGTCGATCATTGGGCCCGGCCCCTTATCCCTGCTAAGTCTACCAGCAACAAAAATTATCACGTTAATTAGCGGCCAACACGCCATTCTTTCTTTATCACGTTTCCATGTCCGTAACACGTTATTACAATCATGTCCCATCAGCGTTACCATGACAACACGTTCCACAGCACACTAACAACACCTCATTTAATCAGAGTTTATGGCAACTTCACCTGATAACAGAGATGAAACAGAGTTACTGGACGGCGCACTCACCGTGCCACTACGAGCAAATATTGATCATGATATTGCTGATGCTTGTCAACTGTTGCCATGGTTATTATGGGGTGTTTTTCACGGTGTTATTGTGAGATTGAGAGGTCTTGTTTATCTCATGAGGTTATGTTCATACTGTGTAGTTTGTGCAGTGTGTAGGTTGCAGTGGATAGGTTGCATATAGGTTTTGTAAAATGTACATTGTACATAGTACACTGTACACTATACATTGTGCGACGTGCATGGTACGTTGTGCAACATGTACAATGAACATTGTACATAGTACACTATGTATATGCATTGTTCAGGGTCATGTACTCCAATATCATGGACCCGGCTTTATCCATCGCCAACTTGATCAATTGTCATAACACAGGAGATTTTCAGATGTTGTCGCTCAACACTAGCCACTATAGGTATACACTGACAACAACAGCCCAGCAGCAGGATTGTTCCCCTCACAGACATGATCAGTATTGGATTATGACGCTGCCAGATGCTCCGAGGCCACCATTTCGTAGCCACTGTGCTAGCCGCCCGTCAGCAGTAAGGAATGTGGAGTCATGGTCCTGCCCAATAAACAGGTGAGGATCATACATGCACAATCCCCCTGCTCTCATTCTGACACTATAGCTCTCACACTAGATTCACCAATCACCAGGGTGATGTGGGATTTACAGTTACCATGGTGATTACATCACAATATTCAGTATTGGTATTTCATGTATTCTGTACTCGGCATATATAACTTCATTGGCATGCGCGTGAAGTCGCGATCAAATTACTTTAAGTCTTGAGTTACATGGGTATAATCGCCACTTCGCCACCAAAAGTGATCCATTATGTGGCAGAAGGAGTTGTGATAGTATAATCCCTTCTTCTCCTCTGTGACGTGCCGGTGCAGTGTCCGGCGCTTGTCATGCTTCGCCCCATGCTCCGTGTTTCCGCCCTCATTTCGATTATACCCTCTGTTTGTTTATCACACCATGACATTTCATAGTATGCTGGTAATGTTGTTACGACGTGGTCACAGAAATAATGTGGATCATTTGTAAAATTCTCAATCATAGTTTGTGTGTGGTAACCATTGGTTACCGCGGTAACATTATTATTGCTGTTCAGGGGCCTTGTACATCTCATAAATAAGCAGATATTTAGAATGAATCACGCCAACTATGCTTGTAAAGATCATGGTTCATTGAAAATGATGAAAATTAAATAATATTTTACTAAGTATTCTGCATTGTTCATTCCCCGCGTCACCCCTGCCTCCACTTCTCTTATCATTAACATTGAGCAGCTAAACTGCATGAAACACTCTATGTGACAGTGGCATTTTATAGCGGTGTCCTAGTTTGAGGATGGTTAGTTCCAATTGGTACAGTGTGTAACACATAACAATGCTATTTTTAACCATATTATGTTCAACTTGTCCAATGTCCATTATCCACATGATTGCAAATTGCCAGGAATTGTTTTTCGGCTCCTGTTTCAACCTCCTTTTTTTCAGCCCCCAAAGAAGACGAAAGATAAGTCCAAAACTCGGAAAGCAAGTAAAAGTCCCACTAAAGGTAGACCGAAAAGTAGGTTTCATTTGAAAATAAAAAACTTGTTTCATTTCCTATGACTTGTTCCTTTTTAATCTAAGAAAAGCACTTTTCTACCGTTGAGTCATGTAACAGGTAACAACAGCCATAAAGCAGGTCGGAAGAAAAGCCCCAGTAAGAAGAAGAAAAGATCAGCACGCACACCAACAAGGTACGTCAACATGATAGCTTCGTACTCACGCTTTGTTCATGCGCTTCTCGTTATTTCCACAAATCCAGTCACGCGGACTCGCGTGTAATACAGTGTCACGTGTGCGCGCACGATGGGTTCAAAACTGACAATATCTTCCCCAGGGCTCCAGTTATTGACCCATTTAGTCCGGCTGCCCGAGAAAACGCCCTGTACATCAGTCACAACGCTGAGATGTTCCTAACATTTCGGGGCTTCCCCTACACGGGCACAAAGTGTAAGGGAGGAGGCAAGAAGGGAGGCAAGAAGAAGAAGAGGAAATGAGCAAATCGCTAGTATAGTCTCATTTTGATTTAGGGAAATCTATGCTGCTAAAGCTAGATTTGAATTGAAAATGGACGTAAGATCGTGATAAAAAATGAACTGTTTGAAAAGGAAACGCACTGATTATCTGATCAATTTGAAAATATTTACATTTCACATATGGCGAATGCAATGCCCAAAATGAACTTCATCACATTCATAAACAAGTTTATCTTATTCTTACCCTCAATCAATACCATCTTTTTATCTGACACTTAATTTTAAAGCATAGCATAAAAAAACGGGAAGCGGGAGCAACAGTTTAAAGTTTACAATTACATTTGAAATGACATTGATAAGATTAAGATTTACTTTAAGTTTAAGCTTGTTAACTCATAATTAAATTATCTATACTTAAATTATCCATACTATCAGACAATTTACTTTGAGTTTAAATTTTAATCAGTCGTCAAATAGTAGGTACTACTATAATGTGTGTAGCAAGTTTAGTGTATCAAATTCAAACATATCGAGTGTGTTCCGTACCTCCATAGAATTGAAATATCGAATTTGATTTGGGTAGTCAAAATGTACCTATCAATTAAAGATTGTTTGAATTTTATCCAAATCAAGTACTGTGTTTGCTTTTTCTCACTTAATCTACCAACCGAAGCACTGCGTTTGCTTCTTTTACGCTAATCTGCACGGGATTAGCAAGTGGAACCACTGATATAGAAATAGAATCGATTTCCACTCGCGCCAAGTCCATTGAAATTGCCCTTGCAGGTTTTAAACAGCAAACGCCTCACAGCTATATAATAGCAGCAACTGTTCTCCTAGAGTCCTCATAAGTCCTAGATCATTTGGTGTGTCGCTTGTTTAGGGTTTTTCCCTACCGTCGGCGCCGCGCAGTAGTAATTCCGCCCGACTGGGATAAAATCCCGCCAGCGAGGGTAGGGAGTAATCCTACAAGTGTGTCGCCAGCTATTGCACTTGCAGCAGGAGGTGTTCCCTATTCAGCGAGTGGGGAACTTAGTGGAGTTGTGGCCACAGGAGTCCCATCCTTCCGTTGGAGATGCAAGTCAGGTTGTGGCGTCTTCTCCCTTTCACTCTCCTGAAATCACAATGGGTAATATTTGATTCACCGTGCCCGGGTCAGACAATTATGGGGTAGACTTTCTTCTTTTGTGGTCACCGGTTTCTGGTCTCAGTAGGATCTGAAACTTTTTCGCCGGGTCTCTAGAGGCCAACGCCAGCTAGTCGACCCCAAGGACTCCTAAGTATAAACCATAATAATATTAATGATAGGATAAGACTGCAACTAGACACGGGAGTCTAGTGTCAGCTGCTACCAACAGCAGTGCAAACTCAGAGAGTAGGCAGGGACTACTACATCGACCCAGTGGTGTTAGGTGTATCAGTGACCATGACAAATCATGAGTGACTTGACAATCACTATTAACTACATGGCAATGAACCACTATGGTTACACGTACTAACCCGTGACGGAGCTGTGATAGGAGAGGGCGTGGCATCCAGGAGTCCCGCAATATCTGACAGATCACAGTCTATGAGATCAGTGAGATCCTTGGCATCAGCTATCCGTTCTAAGAATGCCTCCATCTGAGGGATAATGCAGGGGATGTTGCATCGACACTATATAACTTTGCAGCCAGTATGGGATGCTATCTATGCAGCGCATGATGCGAAAAAGTATCTCAAACACTGAATATCTGACAATGGTTGACACCATGTTGCTGTAGAGAGTTAGCATCAGATCTATATACCTTGTGGAGTGGAATGTTGTTGTGGAGAGTCACCAGTGGCTCCACAGCCTCCCTACCCTCACCCTCTGTGAATATGGCTGCTGCATACCTCAGTGCTGAAAATAGGATATATAAACACTTGTAAAGACACTTGTAAAGACTAAGAGTGGCACTGATAGTGAAAATAATAGTAACCCGCTGGCGAGAATCTCCTGTCAGTGGGAAACTGGTTCAGCCACTCTCTGAAAGCAGCATCTTCTGGAGATACAGGCTGTGTCTTGAGGAGGGCCGTCCAATTGGAGTCCACTAATTCGCCCTCCTCTAAAGGTCTGACTATCTGCTCCACTAGCTCTGCTTTAGTAAGGTATTTGACCGAGTCCAGAGAGTTGACTTCGTGGATGGTAGGCATGCCCTCTTCGCCCAGCCTCGGGTCAAAGCCCTGCAATATAGAGATGCTTGTGCGACGAATTTCAACCATGAACCATATTTTCAACCTATCCAAACGGGCATAAGTCCGTTTGCCATTTAAGCCAGGCGCCAGTCTTACGCAGGTCTAGATATTTCTTCCCTCATCATAGTGGTATGATGATCATAACACCATGTACAAACCTCTGGGAATTCTGGCAAGGTCTCTGTCTCGCTATCCTCAGCTGGTGTGACAGCTCCGGACGAAATCTCGCCGCAATCCGCCAATATCTCTGAAGAAAGCACAAACTACTCAGTATTCAGTACTGACTATGATTTGCTCCGTCAAAGAATTCTAGCAGATCTACGATCCATCATACGTAACATAGATCATGACCAATATACAAGTTCGAGAATTCTGTAGTCATCGTTACAATGATTTGATGTTCATCAATCGGCATGTTGATAGATATCCAATCACGTTCTGTCGCATGTGTACGCCGTCGCGTCGCGGCGCAACGAGCAGTAATCGCTGACACAAACATTTGCATGTTCAAAATATGAGCGCCGATTCCAGTTTAGCTATTTTCCCACGCTTTATTGTGACCGATTGCCAAAATTATGCAAGACCTTCCATAATATGCACGGGGATGCAGACCCTTCCGCAGGTGGTTGGATTTGAGCCAAGAAATTAAAAACATCGCAGTTACCATTGACAGTAGATTGCCGATCACCAGTGACCAGATATGAGACACCATCCAAGCATCTAACCACACACAATAAACATACAGGTGTATATCACAGAGCACTTACCAGACATGGCACACAGTCTCTCGTTGACCTTCCTCTGACAGGCAGCTGTCCCAGGGGAGAAGTTGATACAAACAGTGAAACGGTTTGGGTGATTCTCAGGCAGCATCCTATCTTCGTACATCATGAGTACTATCTGTGTGTGATACTGGACTTCACGTACACTACCCAGGTACTCCAGCGCCTGATCCCACGATCCTGAGTCCTCTTCCTGGTGAGGAGAGTGAGGAGAGTGAGGAGAGTGAGGAGAGTGAGGAAAGTGAGGAGAGTGAGGAGAGTGAGGAGAGTGAGGAAAGTGAGGAAAGTGAGGAGCTGAGAGTGGTGAGAAGTGAAAACATGTGAGGTTATCCGGATTAAGGGTGAGGTTAGAAACTAAGGGTGAGGTTAGAAACTAAGAACTGACCTAAGATGTGAGGTGATTGGGAATACAGATTGAGGAGAAAAATAAGTCAAAAGATGTGAGAGGTAATAAAAAGCTGTCAGGTGAGGACTGGTCAAGGGGTGAGGATAGGAAGGAAGTGAGGGATAAACGTTTAAACTGTTTGATGTGACCCACATGACACAGTTCATTAACAACAATTCGTGTTCTAGAACATTTTAATTACTTATGACACGAGCATTTGAAAGATATCGTAGCAATGTTGTGACATTTGTGCTATATATGATTGCCATGTTTCATTAGAAATGTCACCTACACACCATAGCGCGTGAAATTTGGTTAAGATAAGGATTACCAAATTTTTGGTTAGACGAAGTTCAATGGTAGGATTTACTACAGATTGTCACGAGGTGTTAACTTCTGAAATTAGAAGAGACACACAGAAATATGAGAAAACTTAGTCGCGTGTTCGTGACATTGTAACCTCTGACAGTGACAACTATGAATATACAAAAATTACTGGTATCACAACCCTAAAAACACGTCATGTGGCAACATGTAACGTACCGAACAGAATCCTGCGTATCTGAGAACGTTGAGGAAGGAATGAATGAGGGACTCCGAGGTAAAGTAGAGTCTCGTTCTAACGTATCTGCCGGGTGACAGCACGCTTCTACTCGGCGAACAATATCTGGGGAAAAATCTGGTGGAAAATATCTGAACATCGGGTGCCTGGATAGTTGTAAGACCACCATTGTGTATTTGTTTAAAACCATACGTCTAACGTGAGCGATGGGCAGTGGTCACGTTTCGAATATCAAAACAAGGTGTTTAAACTCAGTCTTCTATGAGTTTATGTTACAGTAAAACCCCAGCAGAGGTGACAGGACTGATAGCACGGACTGAATCTACAGACATCACATCCACAGATAACACATGGGCAGAATAACCAGGTTAAACACGCTGAGGAACAGTTTTCAGAAAAGGGTGAATGTGTGTTCAGACACTACTCACGATGGATCGAGACGGTAGGCATTGTCTGTACTATCATCCTCACTTGCTACCTTCAGATCCGCCAGAATTTTCCGTATGAGGGGCGTGGCCACCATCCTCCCTATCTCCACTTTCTCAGCCTCAGTGATACCGTACTCCTGTGTTCGTTATATTATAGGTACGAATAAATAATATGGAGGAATAGAGTGTCCAGACTACATAATACAGGGTTCCGACATTATAGGTATCTGAGAGTATTGACCGCATACACTGTATAGGTACCACATACACTGTATAGTGTATACCTACTCTAAACTATATGAATTCTGTCTCACAAGCATGATACCTACACAGATAACTGATGCCTTCCCTCAAGCACTGCGTAGAGAAATTCGATATCTAGAGCGGAAGTAGTTTCGTGGATACGCTGGATAAACAATGCGTACACTCTCAGTATAAACTCGCTACACTGTTTTGTACATGTCTGGTTAGTGTGCAGTGTAATTGTACATTGTACAGTGTATAGACTATAGTGAATAGTATACCTATCTATATTTGTGTAGTGTAGCGAGTGTACCTACACTATATAGATTATAGATACTGTACAGTGAGTGTAACTCCATTCTAATGACCGATAGACTGATTAGGACAGAGGATTGATGAACAGTGATGGACAATGATAAACTTTGATGTCATACGAATGCAGATTCCTGAATAGGGAGACGGGCGGAGCCGAATTTGTAGAGTGTAGCATGTAGACTAATCACCCTGCAAAGTACGCTATTATCAATGAGCGATCAAAGAAAGGTAGATACTACAAACATAGTCTCCCTCTCTCCTTATATCTTGTCTAGAGTTGGGAGCTACAGCCTCTGTTCTATTGTAATGCAAGATGGAAAGATGAACCGATGCTTTTGATAGGTAGAATACTATCAGCAGAGCACATGGATTCCTTGACCTCAACTTTACAATATCCAACAACTCTTGTCTTTATCGCTATCTGAACCCCCCCACATGTCGATTGTGCGTGATCCGATAGATCGGATATTATTATCATTGATGAAACTATACTATAGGCAGGCCAAGGAAGAGGGATATTCCTTGAGTGTACAACATGGGCTGCAATATCAGCATATTACGACAGGTAGCTTGCAGGTCATTATTCCTTCTTGAGTACATGAAGGTGTACATTATTACAGATTTCTCAGTAGATCAAGGTGAGGACGAACATCGCCATACAATCAATCCATGAAAGGTAGGTCCATAATGCAAGAATCATAACCTAACATTGCCCCTCATTAACTTACTTTCCCTAGCTCTACTCTGCTATGATATTAAAGGTATACCTAGCCGTGACATTCACGTTGTGACACATACTAAACTCTGCAGCTTACCCATGCCATGCAAGGTCAATACAAATTTGACCCGTGTGGTTATCATGGATAGCTAGGGTTAGAATGGGGGGAGGGGTGTAGCACATTTGTAGAGGGATGAGTGTCATGAACCAGCGGTCCATATCTCGCAAAAACCAACACAGATAAGTGACCATCTGCTGGAGGTAATAGGAAACTATCGATAATACTACAGCATGGTCTGATGATCGAGGATCTACTATAGGTGCCACCATCTTCTGCCATTGTAATTGTAGGAAATACATCCTTTTCAAGCACTTGACACTCGTCACGTTACGAATACAATGTACAGTGTGTCTGTGCGATCATTAGAAATTAATTGCAGATATAACGCACGACTCTTTAGTAGGCACTGACTAATAAAAACCTAATAAAAACCTAACAAAGTACCTGTGGCACAATGAGATCAGCGAGTGGTTTAACACACGAGTACAGCTGTATCGTCTTCTTGAGGCCGAGCTTGCTGTTGTGCTGGACATCATACTTGATATTGTCGAATATGTCCGGGATCTTACTGATGTCGAATGAGCCGTCCTTCGATCTAAAGTCCTGGATAAGGCAGAGATGTCAGCGCGTAATTGACTATAGATTAATTTTTTCAATCGGTTACATAATGAGTTACAAGATTACATTATGAGTTATAAAATGAGTTGCCTGACTCATACACTCAATACTTATCGTAGTAGTTGTGACCACCTTTTCTAGTTTGGACCACCGTCCCCACATCAGCTGAATGCTCTCGTCGTGGTATAGCGGGTTATCTGCGGGGAATCGTGTGCAATCATGTTATCAGGTGATGCGTTTAGGGTGCATCTGGCTGCGTTTAGGGTGCATGGCGGGGGAATCCAGCTATCTAGGATGCGTCGCACGACTGCTTAACGACCATCCTAGTCTGTGGTCCAGACTCCCACTTCCCCAGAATCCCACTTCTCAAGATGCCATGCGATATTATCCGCTTTGTTTCTGAACCTTATCACACACACGTGCTGATATCCCTGATTCGAACAGTAACAGTTCGACCTATTATCGGTGTGATGAAGGTTTGGCGATGTGACAAAAATTCAGTGTAATCACAGCGCGCGCATCAGTTTTTGATTGAATATATTGATGAGTCTGTAATGAAACGATAGTATACTATGTTTTAGTATGTAGCTCACGCATAACGAATTGAGGTTAAACACGTTGCTATGCTGTGATAGGTATTTTGTTTTATGAGAGGTATTTTGTTTCAGGTATTTTGTTAGAAGGACGTTTTGTTGCGGAAGTAAACTTGGAGAGTATGCGTTAGAGTTTGCGTTGTAGAGTTTGCGTTGTAGAGTTTGCGTTGTAGAGTTTGCGTTGTAGAGTTTGCGTTTCCAAATTATCGCCGAGCTTCGTTTTGAAGCTGTGTAAAACGAATTCAATTCACGCAAACTTCCAAGTCACAGACACCATCATGACACACAGTCACACACACACACACACACACTTACACTCAGCCACAAGGTCAGGATTATCGCTGATCACTTTGATCTGTTGTGTGATGTTTTTCACCAGCTCCAGCACTTCACAACACTTCTTGTACGGGTTTTTGATGATCTGCATGCTCTCTATGAGGGACTGGCATCCGGTGGGAGCGTACTGCGGAGGAGATTACAAAACGACGATAAATTGGGCGGCATGTTAGAATAGGTGACATGTTGGAATAGGTGATATATTGGATAGGTGACATGTGTTAGAATAGGTGACATGTGAGAATGAATGAGACGTGAGAGTGGGTGTACGCTCAAATCATTGGGTACACGGTGTAATAATTGTAGAGGTGACATTTTCATATTTCGTACCAGTGGAATCACACGATATGGGTATTATAAATTTCTTATCCGTTTCATTCAACAGTGTTATACCTAAGTGCGCTAGAATTGCTACGTGCAGCTAATATCAAATTAGCAAGATAAGGGACACGTACAATATCAGATAAGGTGTGGAATAACATATGCAGGTGACGGGTTTGAAACAGCTGTTAGAGATGAACCATCATGTGATTCTTGGGTTACATGAAAAACTTGGTTTAAAAAACGCGAGAGTAGAATCCATCGAACATCCATCAAACATCCAATGCTATATTTTAGCGACAAAGGTAGCTGAGCAGGTGAAAGCTGGGTTTTGCCATCGTCACAATGGCACTTGAAACCCTCAAGTATTAGTTTAGAACCATAAATTCTCCAGATAGCATGAACAGTATCATTGACAGGTATGAGTGACAGACGACAGTATCATTTACAGGAGTGGCAGTATCCATGACAGGAGTGGCAGTATCCATGACAGGAGTGACAGTATCCATGACAGGAGTGACAGTATCCATGACAGGTATGACAGTATCCATGACAGGAATGACAGTATCCATGACAGGTATGACAGTATCCATGACAGGAGTGACAGTATCCATGACAGGTATGAGTGATTCACCCGTTTGTAATCCTCCTCAGTAAACTCCTCTTGGTTGTGAATCATCTTGTGTAAACGGAGCTTCACACTGAAACAGTGAGTTCAGTGGTTACTCATCATTCAGCAAGTACTCAATGTACTCACTGAATACTCAGTTCTCAGTGATTACTCAGCATTCAGTGAGAATAGAGCGGTATAGGTAAAAATCTAAGTTAACGTCGGACCAACGTTGCTATCAAACGAGAGCAGTCGAGTGCTGTTCTAGATTTCATCAAAAACGGATTCAACTCTTTAGACATTGCAAGTTGGGATCTCAAGTTCTATTGATCGTTTAGCCAGAGTTTATGAAATGAAAAACCCACCGAAGCATTTATCGCCTCAATCATTTATCGCCTTCATAAGCCTGTGTCATGAAGGTCCAATATTTTCGGGTGAAATTTCAATTGAGGTCATACCAAGTCAATAGCTAGTTAGACCACCCTAATCGCAGCCACCCTAATCTAGGCGAAACGCAAGAGTATAACATACTTTGCCATGATCTTCTTGCCGGCCCCGGTTTTTGGCTGCTCGAGCAGCTTGTCCGTTTTATGAGACCGCACAAGGTGATATAGGATGGGCGCTATCTCACCATCCAGACTCAACAAACCCTGAGGGAATACAGGAGGGTTTTTATGCTAGAGCGGTAGAATGCATAGGTCTATACAATGGTGGAATGTATACCTACACAAACTCAGGGAAATGAGTGAACTGTGAATCGGTTGTGTGAATACGGGTAAGTTGGAACAGTCCCGGCCTGAATTTTGTACCTTGGCGAAGGCGGCAGCAGTTGTTTGGACCCTACCCTCGTCACTTGCGTATATCTTCAGATCGTGTCTATATGTACTGTGCAGTCGTATGAAGCCACTTCCGGGTAGTGCACTGTAATCTGAAAATGCATGAGTGCTATCAGCTGCTTCATGCATATTGTACAGTGTACCTTGTATTGTGTAAACTGTACACTGTAAACAATACAAGGATGATCAACACCCCTGATAAGTGTCTGTAAAACAGCGGGACACGTACCGTTTTTGTTCGGGTACACTGATCTGAACGCGTCACCCATGCACTCTGACTGTGCCCTACCAGCCGTCGTCAGCTCCCCGCCCCACTTTAGAATGAGGAGTAGTTTCTGTTGTGGGTGCTCTGAGGGAGAGAGAGGGGGGAGAGGGGGGAGTGATGTGGCTACCTCATCGGGATTTCCAATGAGGTATTTCTCAATGTGAGGTTCCGCGAGGTCACATGACAGACATGTGATAAGGAATCGATTCAACGTGCAAAGTTACATGAGAATCCTTGGAACTTGCATGAAAATGGGACAGAAATAAACGCTTTGAACTTCGATTTTAAAGGTCTCCAAGGAATACAGTTGCATAGTGCCCAATTAGCCCCTACTACCTTGATGGGCTGGTTCGTGGTCATACTCCTCAATAATCTGCTCTATTCGCTTGAGTGGCGTCTTGTTCGGTGCCTTGTTAGTAACCCACTTTAATTGTACCTTCCGGTTAACTCCAGAGAAGTGCCCGTACCTGGATATTATGACGGGTGAGCGTTGTGTCACATGTCAATTAGGTAGCAACTCTCTTTGAGAACAGCAATTTCTATGTTATGTGGAGATTGAATGAAGTTCCTATCAAACATATAACTAGCAAAACATTAGGATACCTATCAGACCCGTGCAATAGATGATACATGTTGGTATTCACTCTACCAGTAATATCGCTTGAGATAGGTAATTAATTGCTTAATAGGATAATAATTGAAAACTGCTTACTTTCCCCAATGGAACGCGAAGCAAACCCAAGCTCTAAGAGCAGGATGACAAACGAGAAGTGAAAATGTGCTCATGCCAAATAGCTGATGATCATCCGATTAATGTCAGATATATCTACAATCCAATGTGGCATCTATTGCATTGTCGTTGAACCTTGTGTTCATCATTTTTCCTAAGGTTCTTCTATTCATCCTTCCCACCACTCTAATTGCTGGATCACGGCTACTCTGCACGAGTCACGTGCATCATATTTAGGTGACATCATATTCTATACTGAGAGTTAACGTTGCGACTATTCACATTGTCATATTTCTCAAAAATCAGGATTCATGAGCTCAGAATTTCTCCCAAAGTCTCAAACCAAGGAGTGAGGATTACAACCACTCAGCAGTAACACAAACTTAGCATGATAACGACTGTTATAACACGCAGCAAAAAGGGGGTCACGGGCTTACGATTTGGCGTGTAAATCATTTTGGCAACCGAAGCTCGATATGCCCACGACCTTTGATCTCGGATTGCTGCAAAATGGGGTTAACTTTGGAGTGTCTTAGTGTGAACTGTGGTGATTGATTCCAGGAAACATTAAACTACCTACTGTTCTTTGAAAGTCGTTTTTCAGCTGAGAACGAAATTGCAGCTAAAAACACAAACCGGGCACGCCCGTATATGCAGCACAAAAGAGTTGACACGGTGATGAGTTGAGTCTGATTACATGAAAATGAAATAATAAAAGTGGTGACTGGTTAGTGCATGAGAATATATCAGCCCACAGCCCTGGTGAAATTAATTTTTTGCTGTTCAGACAATTAAAGCCTTTACTTTGCTAAGGCCCAAATCAGAGTTGGCAATTATTGATATGCTCCTGTCTCATGGCTTTGCCCGCGCGAAATGTCTCCCACATGACAGCAAAAAGTGATGAGTATGCGGCTTACCTGGATTTTGAAGTGGAACTGTACCCTGAACCCCTGTGAAGTGTGAGGGTGTGAGTGAAGTGAGTGTCCTTAGTCAAATACAAGAATATATTTTGGAATAATAGAATTCGTTGAAAAGTTCCCAGTTTATGATCAATCGATATATGGTTTATGATGGGTCATGTATGGAATCAATAGGTAGGTAGTCATTTGTATTGATGAAACTAGGATATAAGAAGCTTATATAAAAATCTGATTAGCGCTGTTAAATCAAGCCTGGCTTATGGGCGACACACAACAAACAGTTAACTAGTTAACACACGCACACACACACACACACACAC
>CAMPET010000098.1:31879-46303 GCA_946803715.1 Beroe ovata
GTGATAACAAAGTGCAGGGGCGTGGTAACAAAGTGTGAGGGGGTGATAAGTGATAACAAAGTGCAGGGGCGTGATAACAAAGTGCAGGGGCGTGCTCAAAGTGTGAGGGGGTGACTGATGGTGTGATACAGTGGAATGCAGTGGGAATGAACGTCTAAATGAGGTGATATAGTGAATGAAAGCGGTGAAAGACATGCTATTGAGTCACTCGTATATTAGAGGAGTTGGAGAGCCCATTGTTTAAGATGATAGGGTACCCCCCCAGAAACGATCTATTATAGGTATGAAATTACTGTGAGTATCACAAATCAACACATGGGAGAAAGGGTGAAAACAGGGTAGAACGATAAATATCTTTAAACTTCTCCTTTTTAATCGTTTTATCGGTTACATTTGGGATGTGTATTGGCAGTTTTAAATGTACGAGAAGCACATGTACTGCATAGAATGCATAGAATCATGTCAGATATGCGTGTTTAAACTCAAAACTGAGCAAGTTGGGTATAATATGACATGTATCTCATATCTGTTCATGTGTATGTATTTGCACTATGAGTTTACTAATTCACTATGAATTTTCGAGGCTTCCCCAGCATCGGCTAGTAGTAATTTTGATCAAGAAATACTTCGAATTTTCATTTCTCGATTCCTTTTCTGTGACTATCAGTACTCAATTAACAGTCTGTTAGATATTCTTATGATAATTTGTTTACTTCGTCGATGTTCATGGTTGTTCAAACATGGAATTAGCTTTCAGTAGCATAATCACAGTATGGGAAGAGTCGGCATAAGTAAAAAGAATATTGTGTGCTTGTGTGAGTGTGTGTGTGACGTGCGTATGTTTGTGCGCGGGTGTGTGTGTATGTGTGTGTGTCAGTGTCTGTGTGTTTGCTTGTGTGTCTCAGTGTCAGTGTGTCTGTGTCAGTGTGTCTGTGTCAGTGTCTGTGTCGGGGCGTGATTAGGGGTGTGAAATGTAGTCCTATCCGTTCTCTTCCTAATTCACTAATTGGGGTAGACAGTCGTAGACAGAAGATAGTGAACAATATGTATCATAACAATTATCATTCCTGTGCGCCTTGATTCCGCTGGTATTTTAACCGTGATTCCATAGGTTTGGTCGTGACCATATCAGTCTTCATACCATATCTCAGCAACCATTGGTCAACCAGATGAGATCGTACAAAAATCTATCATGATGAAGAAACTTATTAATTAAGGGCTATGTGACAAGTGATCTATTTCTATCTGCTGACCTTTATCAAATTCGATCGTGTATAGTTTCTGTCTAGCGTATTTATACGCGGACATTTCACTTTATTGGTCTAGTTGTAACTCATCCTATTGATGTGATGCTCACAATTATAGAATTGTAGAGCCCTAACAACTCTTTTCTTTTATGAACACCGCTATAGTCCATACCTACTCTAGTATATCGCTTTACCCCACTATATGGCGCTAGGCCATTTAATTAGCACCCATTATAGTGGTCATCACATCACTTATCACTAGATGACGAAGTGCACTACTATTTTCCAACGAATTTATTGATGTCTCGGCAATCATTCGTCATTGATTTTGTAATCTTACTTTGGATGCTTGGCGATCATCTTCATCTTTTGTTTGGGGGTTCTGTCTCCGTGTCTGACAATCGCAAGAACGCATCTCAGCTCCAATCGTGGGTTACTTGCACTGGAGGGGGAGATGCGGTTGTCATGGTGACTGCAATGTTGTCGTGCGTAACGCGTGATGGCGTCACGTGGATTGCGTGATGAAGTCGGGGGACGGGTGTATGCGTGATGACGTCATGTGATTGTGTGATCTGAAGTCACGTGATTGTGACTCTAGTTGACTGGTGGTTCTACTCACTTGTCATTTGACACCTGTTCTGGTGTCACTGGGATAGTGGGGAAGGTGCGTTGTCTGAGCACAAAGACAAGTTCCGGGCTTAGCTCTGACAAAATCAGTTCCCTGAAGGGGTGATTGAGAATCAGTCGACTTATGAAGAAATAATGAGTGAAGCTTTACAACACACAAACAAGTAAATCACATTTCTCAAAACACGCAAACACAATGTTAATAACTCTCTAGCTGGACATATGAAACGTGTGTTAAACAGACTTCAGTGGATATATATATATAAGCTTGTTAAACACAGTCTAATTTCCAGACCACTATAATATCTCTAGATGTCTACATCATGGATTCTCCACATAAGCAACAACTTCGCCCACACACACACACACACTCCCACAGTCCACACACACACACACACGCCCTAACACAGGCAACGAGACCGACCGACTGCCTCAGCAATGGCAAATGTTTACACCTTGTTTTAATACGTTTTCGATTGGCGAGGGAGTTAATTGGTTGTCACTATTTGCACAACAAATCTACCTACTCCAACAATTGGGAGGTGTATCATGTGAGAGCTGCTGACGACAGTTTTTCACTTCCCTCTAACGTGTGCCTTCGTTACCGTGCTACTTTCGGATTACAGACTCTATTTTGAATTATTGCACTCATTCCGCATTATCTTGATTTTCTTTAGTCCGTTGTATTTGAATTATGTATCCATCGTGTGTAACACTAGAACAATATGTTTTTCACAGGTATACTAAACACCATCAGAGGAGAAAATATGGTGTCTGGAGCAAAAGTTAGACGTACATAACTGTGAGGTTGTGTTGACTTGTGCGCGTGCAGCTTATTAATTGTTCTGTCGAAAGGCAATTGAGGAAACATTTGTCTAGTTTTTGAAAAGGAGGGGAGGATATATGCTAAGAACATGCAAATTCGTGTGTATCTGTAATTGTCCGTGGTAAGAACATTTGTTACCTATTTTTCATTCGACTCTTATTTTATTTGTCTGGCAGTGTGCTGATCGCCACTTCCTGTCCTGTCATGATCCGTAAGTAAACTTTCAATTTCTTATTCGTGGGATCTATGAAAAATTCCGCCATGAATCGACACATTCTATTTTTTGAAGATCAATCTTGAGTACCCAATTAGCAGCTCATTAACGCTAAGAAATCCAATTACCAGCCAACTTCACGGCACTTACCCTAGGACTTGGGCACAATCGTCGTAATACTTGTGACTGTTCTTCACGAAGCTGAATCCGTTAACATCACACACGTACACTTGTTGACCATTGGCTCCGTTAGCACGCAGCAAGTCGAATCCGCAAATGTTTTGCTGGGGAAGAAGGTCAATTAGTCCTTTGAATTTATTCTAAGATCATAGGACTTGTTCAGGACTATTGTTAGTTTATTTGCATTTCTCGTATGTTTAGAGGTTATTTGATATTTCATGCATCCTGATATTCTCTTTCCCATAAATGGAGATGTATTTATTCTGTAATCTGTATACAAACAAGAATTCCCGTCATCATTGAAACACCGGTGACAACTATAACACTCCTCAGATGGAACATATGGGATCAATAAGCGTGGTCCGAGAAGTGGACATAGCCATGGCGATAATCTGTCTAGCGGTATTCTGTATCGGGTTACCAGGCAACATTTCCGTGTTTATCTATTTCCTGTGTCGTGACCGTGACCTGCCCTCCACCCTCTACACCCTCCTCTCATTCACAGACTCCCTGCTCTGCATGTTCATTCTCCCCGTCGGCATATCCCTCTTCTACAACCGCCAACCCGTGCTATTTTCCAACTCCGTGCTGTGCACACTGTGGGGAGCTGTGTGGACATGGGCTCCCTACATGAGTGTGTTTCTCATAGCTGTACTGAGCATCACCCGGACTCTGGTAGTTGTGAACCCTCTGAGAGTGATCCGGAAAAGTAGGGTCATGCTAGTGGTTGCCGTGTACGGTGTGTGGATAGCGATCAGAATGGCAACACCCATGATCGTGGAGGGACCGGTGTACACGTACATGAACACGTCCGTGGAGTGCATGTGGCAGAGTGACAGCACCCTCCTCAATAACATGTCACTCATCACTGTGGTGATTTTCCTTGCGCCCCCTGTCATTCCCATATTTGTCAGCTGTATCATCTCAAACTACGCCATTCTCAAGTCCATACGGAAAACAGCGGACAGGTCCAAGAAAGGTAGGGGCAGTAAGACCGGTGCAACTGTTACTATAATCATCCTCACCATTACCTATCTTTTCTTCAACTTCCCCCTCTTCCTCTACCTCTCATGCTACACGTACTACTTCATCACTGACACTGTCTGGATGTGGGGTTCACTCACCTACGACAGCTATATGTGGACGACAGTGTACATAGTCCTCATTGCTGTCAACTCCCTCGCTAATTTCGTCGTCTACATCTGTAGGATTCAGACATACCGGAAGTTCTGCTATCTCATGATCACGGGACAGCTCTGTTCTCACAATAGCCTGCTACTCCGCAAGACCACTATCAGCTCAAGGATTAGCACCTCCACGCTAATGGGCACAGCAGCCATGGGCAGGAAAATTTCTGTTGCCCAAAACCGGTCAACAGCGCACTTCTCACGAGGCAGCCGCGTTTCTATAGCAACGAATCATAGTTTACCGAACTCTGGTACTGCAGTAGGAACCTCGCGAAATCTCCTCACAGTACCGGACAGTGAAAAGGGACGACAGTAACTTCGCAGAAATCTGAGTTCAGAGTTGTTCGCAACCCTGTATGATCGGAAGAGAGTTTGGCCTTTTATAATCAAGGCTGCTCATAATTATTTTTACTTTTTAAGGTATTCGCTGAATTTTCACCAATTTTGCTCCACATTGATCACATCTTACTACTGGTGGGAAGTGAAAATCAACTAGCAATATACCCAATATAATGTTAATAAAAAGATTCATGGGTTCATACATCTTACCAGTGATTTTCTGTCAATTTTGCTTTGGCCGATTGAAGGAGCCTTCAAATGAGAGAGCTCACAAAAATTTGCTTACCTTGAAAGCGAGTGCTACAAGACGGGCAATTTCCTTTTCCTTGGCACTGAGAATAACAGGGTATCTCAACTCTTTGCCTTCTTTGTCTCTCTCCACACGACCATCCAGAGTCTGATGTCATGAAACGCAAAATATCAAAATCAAAAACTTTTGGGATCTATCATCTACAAATATTATATGATGATTGATGATATCCGATTGCTTTGGTGATGAAACCCATACATATTACATATGGCAATATGTGAATTGTGAGTACACTTGATGATATTCTTATGATTTCATCGATTGGATCTGTACTCTGTATGGATTTTTGTGGTTAATTTGACAGCACTCACTGGAGATTTCCTTGCCTCAGCATGAGCATAATGTAATCCAATTGTGTAAACCTGGGAACTTGAATATTTTAGAAATTCGACATCTACCTAAAGTAGTACATGGTTTTTGAAATGGAGCAAAGCATGACTGATTACCTTAACATCTTGTCCATCAGTTGGCATGAAATCTTCGTATACATATGATCCGAACTTTCTCACTCTTGAAATGGGGGAGTAGATACTTGATCTCTCATAGACCTAACGGCACATTATGATTGTATCAAGATATGGAATCTCATGAGAAATGGATCATTCATATAATATCTTATATTATATATTATCATGTAAAACAGTTACTTTTCTGAATAGTCTCTGACTTCCACCTCCAGCAGCTTGGGGATAGTAAATGTAGATGTTGTGATCGTCTGCATTTAGGGGCTTCTCAACAAAGGGCTTTGTAAAGACAACATCATTGATGGTGAGGTGATCTTCATGTTCTTCCATAGTCTGAGAATCAGATGGCAAGCTCAAACCTGAAATTGACATTTGCTAAGATTTTGTTTTTAACCTACAATGTATCTCCAGATGCATACATAAGTATGTTATATTCTCAGCAGGCATGTCTAAATGAGGGGGTATTTTCAGTGAGTTCATGAGTAGGTTTCTGTGACTTCTGCACTAATACTCTACACAAATTTCCTCCTTAAACTGAGCTTGGATCCATTGTGACAAATATGACCTTCAATAGACTGATTCAGGTCATCTTTTCGCTTCAATACTTGATATCTCGGCACAGGAATGTTTTCTGACTTCAGTAGGGAATATACCTGAAAAGTGGGTAAGTTATAATGATCCTTAAAAAACATTCCTAGCTATTCTATAATTGTTTCACAATAACAAGATGTGAATTAAGCCAGTAGGTCATAGAATATTGAAATCTAGAACTCCATCAATAGTTATCACAGTTCCTCAAAAACCTGTTCTCTATCTCTGATAACTCTCTGCATCTCCAGGTCATTAATAAGGAATGGTTTATACTTTTTACTGAATGCAATAGCTTTGTCAAGGGGGAAACCAGTGGAATAAAAGGCTATCAACCTGAAATCATAATAGAATGGATGAATAAGTAAAGAATTGACTATATCGTTATCTATGAAGGGGCAGATAAGACAGCTGATATATAATGAACAACCTATTACCCATCAACTTTTGGCCATTCATCTATACTTTGGTCAAATAGCATCTGCTTGGTAAAAACAATTATCTCAAAGAAGTTTTGTGCATCAAGTCTTGTGAGGATCTGCTTCATTGGAGCAGAGCGACTCTGAAAACAATTTTCTGTGAAAAAGACACATCTCAGTTTCCCAAAGAATGGTGAATCTAGATGACGTAATGATGTTAAAATGATATAACATTACCTTATTTTCCATTGCACATATCCCTATCTTAAATTTTTTTGTCACATGTGGCTCACTTATCCTTGAATGGAAAAATGGATGCCCCTTGATACTGGATGATGAGTGTGACTTCTTGAACATCTTCAGACACCCTACCAATAGTATCAACTAATTCTGTAATTCTATTTCAGAAGCATCATAGAAATCATGAATACACATTCTGGTAAAAAATATCACCTAAATCTACTGGACACTTTTCATCTACTACTGGTGACTGGTTACTGAACACCTTAAGGGCCCAGTAACAAAAAGTACTACTTACTATTATTTAAAAAAAGCTCAAGGAGCACTAACAACTAGCAATTCTTAGTGCTTCAAGATCTTCACAAATTGTGGCCACTGGCCATAGCTACAAATTGTGACCACTGGGAACTGGCCATGGCACACACAGCCACCACTTCTCAACTGATTGGTATTTTAATAAGTTTACAATAAGTGAATAGCTGACCAGCTGACCTTTGCCCGTCTACAATAGGCCATTAGGTCAGGGTTTCTCGCGTGGTGCTTCAGAATCAAAGGGACTAGCGTTGCATTGTCAGGCAAAGCTGACCTTTGGGTTGACTGTTGAGCTTAATGCATTAAACTTCACAAAATGAATTTTCATGATCATGATATTGAAAATAATTTCGTGCGCGGCGCGCATACGAAATATGTAAATCATATATTTTTGTTCCCGCGCTGCGTGACCCAAATACTCCGCGCGCGCTGCGCGTCTCCGTGGTTTGGACTTTCTACGACTTTTCAGTTCACTGAGTAGAACAGGGGCGCGCAACGTGTGCACATATATTTTACAGTAATATTTAAATATGCAATAAACAATAATTTCAATATTTCATTCAAATATTGACATGAAAGAATGTTGTCGATCGATGATAGACCTTGTCGAGAATTTCGTTGCGCGCGCGCAAACTTATTTTCAAACTTATTCTCAGACTTCTCAACTGGCTGACGCAAGCTGCTTCGCGGCTTGCATCAGCGGTCTGGCATCGTCCGACAAGAAAGAATGCAAATATGATGTTATTATACTATAGTATAGAGTATTTCACTTTCGTCGCGCCGCGCAATTTTATTATCATTGTTTCCTATATCATATATTTTTTATTATAACTCTGTAAATTTGTTAGTGAAATTATTCATAGACATTTCTATGAACTGACTTCAAATATGCAGTATCTATATCGCAGTAGTTAATTATTGATTCTAATTAGGAGTATTCACATTCACAAGTGATGATGTTTTCCATAAATTTCATCTTATCATATCTTATCACTAGCCAAGTGCAAATTAGCAATTACTAGAAAACCCGCCAAGTGGACATGATACACTAACCATTGAAAGACATCAGGACGTAACTTTAGAACGATGACCTGTGATCAAAATCCAACGCACTTACCTATTTAAAGAAGATTAAAAAGGAGCACTTGATCACAATTTGGCAATTTCTTCGAATAAGCACAGAAAATGGTGCATGCCCGGTTGTCCAACTTTGGTTAATCGTTTCTATTTGCCTAGCGTATTATTATTGAAAATAACATTGTATTTTACCATGAGTCGAAAAGAATAACTGCAGAGGAGAAGCAACAACTGTCAACTCAAGAGAACTTTGACCTTTGCTCGAATGAGAACCTACTTGCATTCATTCCATCAACAAAAACTAAAATGTAATCAAAGCACCATCATCCGAAATGAGCCCCCCGTTCACTATTACAGTAGCAGCATGTGTCCATGGTACATGCACTTTAACTTCAAAATCAGCATGTGCATTGTGCATTTAGTGACAGACAACAGGACAGACAGAAAAACAAACAACCAAATTATAATATAGATATCAAAGTTCCAAACATCACAGGTTAAAATTCTTCATTGTTTAATGTTTATAAAAAATTAACTGCATTAACGCATTGTATGAACATAATTTGTTTGTTGCTAGAATCATCTTATCTATTTATTGTGAATCCAATTTCTTTCTTCTTTGCCAAACACTTTGTCATGATCTGCTCAGATTAACCATGTTTTTATTCAAAATCATCATTTCTATGAATTAATTACTCCTACTATAGGCAGGGCCTGTCAGTCTCAACTGGGTGAGTTCTCTCAAAATACTTTGTACCACATTGTGCAACATGAATGTTCCTATGATTTTTATATGATGATTATGAAGAATGTTAGGTTTTAGTGGACAGAAGATACAGAAAAAGTTTTGCAAACGGACCTATGCCACTCTTGTGGATACTTTTTTGGCGGCATTTCTTCTTGACACATCTTTTTTCTAAGAGCTCTTAGTTAGGGAAATTAGAAAAAGTGGTGTCAAGAGGAAAGCATGTCTTAAATAGGACTGTGATAGTAGAGCCTTCGACATTATGGTCCTGTTTCTGCCCACTGTTTCCTCTTTAGAACAGTTTCTCATGACAAAGTTTTCCTTCGACACGAATTTTCTTGCCAGCACTGTCTTTTGACACCACTAGATCCTGACATGACTTCTTTGTGACAGTACATTCATTATATTGGTACCACTACTCTTGCCTCTCGACACAGCTTCTTGACACAATGGAACCCTCTTGTTGGCACACAGCATAATACAGAAACACTCTGGCCTATGTCCCAGGACCAGGCGATGCAAGGAGTGGGGTGATATCTTTGCATGGATTCTTCAGTTAATCGGTCCCTACTTACATTCCAGCATGTCTTGGTCTCTTGGATCCCTTAGATGACATCCTGGCCTCAGCGGTAGTCCCTGCCTACTCTCTGAATTTGCCCTGCTGTTGGTAGCAACTGACACTTGACAGTCGACTTCCGTGTCTAGTTGCAGTCTTATCCTATCATTAATATTATTATGGCATATACTTAGGAGTCCTTGGGGTCGACTAGCAGGCGTTGGCCTCTTGAGACTCGGCGAAAAAGTTTCAGTCCAGAAAAGAAGAAGTCTTTTGACGCCACTAAAATAGATCCCGACATTACTTCCTCGTGACACTACATTCATTATGACATTATATTGGTACCACTAATCTTGCCTCTCGGCTCAGCTTTTTGACACAAGCTATTAACACAAATTGTTTCTTGACACAGCTGACTCCAGGCAATTCGTCTGACAGACATTCTTTCTCTTGACACTCCTTCATCTTGACATCATTATCACCTGGCACGACTTCTCATTTACAGCACTTCTTCTATCTTAGGGCCCTCTATCTTAGTATCTCTTCTCTATAGACTTTGGATTCCACTAACATCACAACAACACTTCACCAAAAGACAAGTTTTCTCTCAGCACTATCTCTCGACACCATTCCCTCTCTATTCAGTATTGACACCATTAATTTCTTATAGCACCATTTTATCTTTATAGCTATTGATACCACTTGATATATAATTCTCTATACACGTCTTTCAGGTGTAGGACAGCAATCAAAATGATTGGAAGTATTTCTTTACTGAGGTGAGGATCGTTGTCCTTTTTCACATTCCATTTGACGGTGATTTGTGGCTTGTCTCTTTATTTTCATCACCCATGACGTTTCAGGAATGCCTACAAACCCATCTATACACGGTAAGACAATATAAATGCAATGTGTGGACAAGTCCACGAGTCTGCGTAGCACAATGAGGTGAAAAGTAGATCATGACGTCCTTGCTCTATTGTCATTCCCATAATTGAATGATGAAACACTTCCGCGGAAACTAAAACACACTTTTCTATTAAAACAAATGTCGAGAAACGAATTCGGTCAGTGAAATGTGTACTGTGTACATAACATAAGATTCTGTTACTAACTCGATAACACAATACTTTTACCTGTTAATGTCGATGTACAAGTTACTCACAGTGAAACCGTGAAAGAATAGTGTTTGATCTTTTGTATTCTTCATCACACTTGTTCTAGAATATCATTGAAACCAGAGAGCGCGCGCAAACAGAGAAGAGCCCTCACGCTGTCGAAAGGACCCCATTTTTTGGTCACGTGATATATCGATGTGTGCGCGCTGTACGCGCATTTATGTTACGTCATCCTAAATTCGATCACATTGTCTTTCGGTGTGGTTTAACATACATAGACTGGTTTATGTAAACATTGTTAAGAATGTAGTACACTTGATGCAAACATGTCCTTCCCAAGAAAACACGTGTGAATGCACATTACAGTTTGCACTGAGCTTAATCGCGCAAGCAGCAGATTTTATTCAAAAAACGCTCGATATCAAGCACGCTCGATATCAAGCACGTTTTTAACAACGTTTGAAATCATATCATTTAAGATTTAACAACTATCTTCAAATGGCTACTCAAAAGCAAACATTTTGATTCGGCAAAGTCAGACAATGAATCTTATTTACTCGTGACTTTCAGATGTGTTCGTCAGTTGAGTGTCGCGCTAGCGTATGGCAGCCCTGATACACTGTCACATAAAGTCAGAGACTTCATTGATGAAAAGGTATCAAATAGAAGAACATACGCTTTTACATTTCTCACCATGATTCATGCAATTCAACCTGTTTATGTTGATAGCCGGCTTACATATCATCACGCCAAGTTATTGAAACGATGTCATTTTTACAGGCTGACCTGTGTAAGCCGTCATCAGTGCACATATGTGATGGTTCAGCAGACGAAGCGGAAATGCTCGCCGATGTGTTGATTAACAATGGAACTTTCAAGAAGCTTACCAAATACGAAAACTGGTAAGGTTCTTCTATTCATGAAGGATCATGGTTATGAAGGATCACGGTTATGACCACTGTGACCGTTAGGCGTCCCATGTATTTCCATAGTAACCATGATGTGATCTCCATAGTTACCTGGCGCGGACAGATCCTCGTGATGTGGCACGAGTAGAGAGCAAGACCCTGATCTGTACTCCAGAACAGAGTGATGCCATCCCGACACCCGGTGTGGGGGTAGAGGGCACGTTGGGGAAGTGGCAACACCCCGATATCATGAAGCAACAGTTGCACGACCGATTCAACGGGTGCATGGAGGGTACGTTTAAACTGGGAATTTCACTGCTTGTTATAGCCACGTGTGTCAAATTAAGCGTGTCAAATATCTATAGTGTATCTATACTGTATCAAATACAGCGGTGTTCAGTGTTCACTTACCGACACACTATGCTCTTAGGTCGCACAATGTACGTCATGCCGTTCAGTATGGGGCCAGTGGGGTCGCCTCTCTCCAAAATAGGAATACAGTTGACAGACAGCCCTTACACTGTGGCCAGTATGCGGGTCATGACTCGCATGGGTACGGAGGTGTCCAGTGCTCTTGGAGACCAGGACTTCATCAAGGTAGTGATGAGTCATCACTGATATGACATCTGAACTGATGAGTCATCACTGATGACATCTAAACTGATGAGTCATCACTGATGACATCTGAACTGTCGGTTGAAACAGTGGGAGTTTCANTGTATTGTATCTAGTGTATTGTCTGTAGTAACACTCCCTCCTCACACTCCCTCCCTCTACAGTGTCTCCACTCGGTGGGATATCCCCTATCTGGCGGGAGGAAGGATGTGCCGTGGCCGTGCAACCCGGACAAAACAGTCATCACACACTTCCCCCAGGATAATGAGATTATCTCATTTGGGAGCGGGTAAGATGACTCTCTCGTGTGTAATCATTTTACGGTAACTTGAGCTGCATTCTTCCTGTGTGAGTGAAAACTCATGACCTGGAACTCCAACTTATTACACTACATATCAATTATTACACATACACACAGACAGACCCTCATCACAATATCACACATACACTCCTTATTACAATTCCTAGTTACACTCCCTAATTACATTGCCTAATTACAATCCCTAATTACACTCCCTAGTTACACTCCCTAATTACACTCCCTAATTACACTCCCTAATTACAGGTACGGAGGGAACAGTCTCCTTGGGAAGAAATGTTTTGCTCTCCGTTTGGGGAGTATCCTCGCAAAGAATGAGGGATGGCTCGCCGAGCACATGCTAATACTCGGGATTACGAACCCTGCCGGAGAGAAGAAGTACATTGCTGCCGCATTCCCGTCTGCGTGCGGCAAAACTAATCTCGCCATGATGCGGCCAACCCTGCCTGGGTGGAAGGTATGGACAGCGTGTGTAACATAGGGTAATCTAGGGTACTCTAGGGTAACACTCTATGTGAGTACGACATATATGCGATGATGAGTAACATTATGAGTAACATGTTACACATGATAATGTTACACAGGTTGAGTGTGTGGGAGATGATATAGCATGGATGAGGTTTGACAGTGAGGGTGTGCTACGTGCTATAAACCCTGAAAACGGCTTCTTCGGTGTCGCTCCCGGTACCTCATATGCGTGAGTGTATAAAACACACACACACACACACACACACACCAGTGTAACACACTTCTCCCCCAGCACTAACCCACAAGCGATGGAGACGATCAAATCGAACACAGTATTCACTAACGTGGCTGAGACGAGTGACGGAGGTGTGTACTGGGAGGGACTCGAGAATGAGGTTGATCTCAGTGACGTGTCTGTGACGTCATGGCTAGGACAGGAGAACTGGACTCCAGAGAGCGGGAAACCCTCGTCCCACCCCAACTCCCGGTTCTGTACCCCTAGTGGACAGTGTCCTGTGATTGACCCTACCTGGGAAGATCCTGCCGGAGTCCCCATCTCTGCCATTCTGTTCGGTGGACGGCGTCCCACTACCATGCCACTTGTTATGGAGGCACTCAGCTGGAATCATGGAGTGTACATGGGCGCCGCCATGAGGTTGGTGTACATCATACAATTCATCTGACATAATTTTGATTAGGGGTCACCGTACAGTGTACACTCAGTGGTCACAGTACACTCAGTGGTCACAGTACCTACCATGTAAAATGCGGTGTGAGTGTTTGGATAAGATGGAAAACATTTCCCAGTATTTCCAGCATATTTCCAGTATATAATGTTTCCACGAAACTGTGTTATGTAAACAAACGAGTTTCGTTGTTTATACAAATACCCCAATAATCCTGTGATTCAATGTTGTTATGGCTACTAGCAAACTGGAGGGAACCAGTTTCCAGTAAGAGCTTATTTCTGCCATGCGGGAGCTTTTCAATGGCAACTTTCTGATATTCGAATGAGTATTTCGTGTGAATAGTGGGATTGAATGAACAACTCTATTCCCGACCCCTAACCCCCCAAACACACACACACACACACACACTTCATTGGGACATTTCNCACACACACACACACACACACACGAACACACACACACACGCAGGTCTGAGGCTACAGCTGCAGCTGAGCACGGGGGTAAGGTTATCATGCACGACCCCTTCGCTATGAGACCATTCTTCGGATACAACTTTGGGGACTACTTGAAGCACTGGCTGAGCTTTGGTACCAAGGAGAATGCTAAACTCCCACAGGTTTATAATTTGGAGGAATTTTCCTGGCTTGGAGCCATTGCAATGGTCAATGTATACTATGAGATACAATAGTATACACTGTACGATTGTATTCCAACAACTGTTCCCTCCAGATTTTCCACGTGAACTGGTTTAGGAAAGAGGGAGGAAAGTTCATCTGGCCAGGTTTCGGTGAGAATTCCCGTGTATTGGAGTGGATAGTCCAGAGAGTAGATGGGGCGGACAATGGACACGTGTCCCCCATCGGCATACTCCCTAAAGAAGGTATGCCCCAAACGTCTCACATATGTGATGTTTCACGTCACCCTTTACGTCACTGCTCTTATAATGACACACACACACACACACACACACACACAC
>CAMPET010000098.1:60978-71908 GCA_946803715.1 Beroe ovata
ATACAAATATCAATAACTGAGTGATAGATGGTTCATGATAAACCCAGGATACTCAGTGTTTCAACTGAACTTACTGGTCAAGGTTCCTGAGAGCATGTTGAGCATCATTCTTGACTATCTTCTCCAAATGTCCTTCTCCAAATGTCCTTCTCCAAATGTCTGATCCTAATCTACAGCTGGTTGATCATGTTCTTGGCAGCCACTAGGGCAGATCCTTCAACCTCCTCAATCCTGAACTCGACCTCTAAAAGTAAAGGGCAGACTGGGCCTCAGCCTCATGGGTAAGACAAAACTATATCTTGGATGTCATATCAGCATGATGTCAATGTGGCACTGTGTCAATATAACTGGCAAGAATCTAAAACAAGGCTACACAGCTTAATGACATCTTTGGCGAGAAGACAAGTTAAGAATCTAGAAAGGCCTAACCCAAAGAAATACTGAATTCAATCAATGATATCGAAATGAAATCAATAACACCTGTCATACTCAACAAGACAATATTCACACAGCAACATCAACCTCAGTCTGCCTTTTGGTAGTAGCTAGGGNAGTGCGGTGGCCAGGAATCGAACTCACGATCTTTGGGTCAATAGTCCACATCTCTACACCAATAACCCTTAGAATAATTAGGTGGCAAGGGAGAACGGAGTAGTTTCGGCCCAACGTACCCCTCACAGTTCACAGCTTACAACTGCAAAGCTGAGCCACCCACTAATCCGGAATTCAGAGCTTCACAGTAGAGAAGGACGGGGGTGGTTGGAGATAGGAATCAATAGGAGAAAAGATAAATGTAGATATCGAAATGATTTTCAAATTCAAATTTATACTTTCAAGGTGCAGTAAAAAGGGAGGTCATGAGTTTTAGTTTTCAGAAAATGGTTATCAACAGTAAGAAGCTTGATTGCGCTGACGAGATAACATTCCACGCCTTGTTAACGATTGAATATCGGTATTCGGTTGTTTTGGTCATAGGATACTGATGGATGGTGGCTTTGCAGAAGTATTGTGTTATTTTTCGATACTGTGATACTGTGATGCTGTGATAGCTACTATCTGGATGCCATGATTCAATAGTGAGAGAAATAAAGAGATGACTGTCATGACTTGACAATCCTCTATCTCACCTACCACTCGTGGGGTGGTGTTGATGGTGTATGTGTCCTCGGCCTCCTCATCGATCAAGCTATAACAGGTCGATCTGTTCCTGGAAGGTCTTCAGTATCTCTTCACTGTTAAAGTCCTTCTCACATATAGGTAACACTGGGGGACAGCACCATATCAGTATACAAATATCAATAATTGAGTGATAGTTGGTTCATGATAAACCCAGGATACTCAGTGTTTCAACTGAACTTACTGGTCAAGGTTCCTGAGAGCATGTTGAGCATCATTCTTGACTATCTTCACCAAATGTCCTTCTCCAAATGTCTGATCCTGATCTACAGCTGGCTGATCATGTTCTTGCCAGCCACTAGGGCAGATCCTTCAACCTCCTCAATCCTGAACTCGACCTCTAAAAGTAAAGGGCAGACTGGGCCTCAGCCTCATGGGTAAGACAAAACTATATCTTGGATGTCATATCAGTATGATGTCAATGTGACACTGTGTCAATGTAACTGGCAAGAATCTAAAACAAGGCTACACAGCGAGAAGACAAGTAAAGAATCTAGAAAGGCGTAACCCAAAGAAAATCTGAATTCAATCAATGATATCGAAATGAAATCAATAACACCTATCATACTCAACAAGACAATATTCACACAGCAACATCAACCTCAGTCTGCCCTTTGGTAGTAGCTAGGGCACCAATTTGAGAGCGCATAAAGTCTTGCATGTTGCTTGATGCAGCAGAGAGATAACATCTGGCAACTTGTCTGCAATTCAGATATTCTTATTAGTGTTTGTGATTGGTAGCTCATAAAAACCTCCGTTAGGACAGGATGCTTCAATTATTTATTCAATTAGTTATTTAACCATAAATATCTGAAGAGGAAGCATCAATAGATATATGAGATAGGTTATGAAGAATTGTATGGCTGTTTGAAGAGTTGTTTGGTGATCACTGGGATCAACAGATTGATGGGCAGTTTTGTGTCATATAATCCCGAGTTTCAGTGACCATGATGCTGTATGAAGGGCCTGAAGGCCCAAACCAAGATATAAAAAAATGAATAGATGCAACAAATGGGTATTTAACCCTCACTTATACCTAAGTTGGTTAATATACACTATCTTTAGCTTTAAGACGTCTATTCATATTCCACTAAACTAGCTTTAAAAGATACCTTTCCATCCACACATTTTGAAAATATGATGTTTTAACTGGTGAGAAACCTTTTGCATCTGAGAAGTTTACGTTTTGGCGAAATAGAATTCTTATTTCTGGAGAGGCTCTTTTAACAATCAGTATTAATATCTACAAAGAATATAATAATTATCTTTTAAATCAACTGTTGATGTCATTTTTGAAAGATAAATATCTAGATATATTGTATTAATGATAGTTGAATTTTGGAAAAGCTAAAAGTGAAGATATTCTGACCTTGCGTTGCGCAACGCGCGCGCCGCGCACGTTTAGGGACCTTGTCGGACACGAATGTGTGCGAAATGGTCCCATACATATTGCTATAGCGATATATTTTTGCTAAGGGACCTTGAGGAACACCGTATCGGCCTTCGATGAAGGCGCGCGCGCCGCGCGCAAGAAACAGTGGACAGATATAACATCCGGCAAGCTCGCGCGAGAAACAGGTCAGGTAACATCTGACAAATTGAATATTGATAATGCAATAATGATTTTGTTTGGCGATGCTATAGATCACCGCTGATGCAAGCCGCGAAGCTTGCCGGATGTTATCTGTCCACTGCATTTCTTGCGCGCGCGCACGGCGCAGTGGCGCACCTTCATCGAATGCCTTCGATGAAGGTGCGCGCGCGCAAGAAACAGTGGACAGATAACATCCGGCAACGCGAAGCGGCNCACTCAAACATCATTCGAGGGTTATAATTTTAACAAATAATGCATTAAATATTAAAAAATTCCCATTTGAATGAAAAAAAGACGATGGAATATTGTAAGATTGTAGGGCCACATGGTTTTATTTAGTTCCTAAACTACTCACTACTCAGTACATTTGAATTAGTTATGTGTCTAAATTAGAAACTGTCCAATTTACACTGTTTTTTCTTATGTCCATGTCCGTTTTAGAAATGTGCACACGATGCGCGCCCCTTAATTACTCGATGATATAAAAAGTCGTAAAAAGCAGACGCGTAGCTGGAGTATTTGGGTCACGTTTTTATGTTCCCGCGCGCTGCGTGACCCAAATAAATCGCGCGCTGCGCGTATAGTACCTCCGTGGTGCTTGCCTGGCGATGCTAGGCCCAGCTCGCTGACGCAGAATAATTTGCGGCGCGCGCGCAATGCATTAATGCAATGAAATTCTAGACCATAGACAGGGGCTATCTGCATCGATGCAGCCAAGTTTCAAGTTTGGACTTTTCAGTTCACTGAGTATAGACTCTGACTATAGAAGTAGAACAGCTGGAGCGCGCAACTTGTGCACACAAGCATAATAGTATAATGAAAATCTTCAATCAACTTGATCTATCAAGTGACACATCGAAGCGAACTAGGTGTCAACAGGATCAATGGGATCGGATCGGCGAATCAAGTTGTTTGGCAAGCATTATATGATCACAAACTGAATCGAATATTCCAATAGGTAATAAGCTCAGAGCAGATAAGAGCGCTGTGAAAACATACTCACAGTCAAAGATTATAGAGTATAGACGCCTTCTAATTGTATGAACAATTACCTACAGTCTTATAAGTATAACTGAAAATGCCAAAATATCACTTGCAATATTGGATTATAATTGGAAAGTATCTGATATAATATAAGGCTTCCGCGATGAAACACTCTGATATGTGACGAATATATCAATTATCAAACTCTGAAACAGCCATGTAATTGTATATCGTATAAAAATGAATGAAAATTATAAAATAACTGATAATTTCTCGAAATATCAACAAATCATAGAATTCTACTGCAGGTCAGTTTTAAAACATCGGAAGAATAAGATATCAAAATAAAGTTCCCCTTCGAAAGCCTCGAAAAAATAAGCCCTCAGAATTCGGAAATGAAAATCGGGAAAAAGAAGAGTATCATGCGATTAAATTTTCTTGATTTTATGAGCATAACTATCGGTATCGCTGATTAGTTTAATCACTATTTAATCAACAATAGTTTCTCTCGTAAACTCTGAATAAGGTTTGTTTGAAACATAACAATCACTGAATAATTTGAAAGCATAGTCTATGATTGAAGAACCTATTTGTTTAATGAGATACTGGGTTATCAGGTATTTACATGCATACATATTAAACTGTCTTATATCAGAAACTAAACATAAAACCATAAATCAGCCATATATGATCGGATAAAAACTCATAAAATATGATGCCATCATGATTATTGGTCACACCTCATCAGAGATTCTGAAGTTCAGTGGTACACTCGGGGGGCTAGGTGGCAGAATAATCGGCTCGCTATTACCCACCACAAAGCTATCTTCTTCATCTGAAATAAGCATTGCTTCCACCGCATCGAAACTCACATTTGCCGATTCAATCCCGAAAACGACTTCCTCGTTGAAACTCGTACACGAGTTGAGAGTCCCGTCTTTTTTCAGAGTTCCATTGTTGCTGGGAAACACCTCCTCGGACTCTGACTCGTGGATGATAAGACCGGATGTTTCCTGCTCGAGTATCTTGAGGAGAAGTTCATCCTCGTCCGTTTCCACCTCACCGTCTAGGGAGGTGGAGCTCGGCCGCTCCGGGAATACTGGGGACCGGATGTCCGCGGTGTGCGCGGGAGTCGAGGGGGAGGGGGTGTTAGGGCTGGATTGCTGGGACGAGGTCCTCGAGGCTCCTGAAACACGGACCTTGTTCGTTAGTCAGAGGGGAGAATGAGGGTTTTAATGTGCGGAGGAAGAAAACAGGTGAAGAGAGAGTGAGAAAGTTTATTTACCTTCCTCGCTGAAAATGCCGTAGTACGCCGCTGCCATTTTGGCAACTGTTATGGTAACAGTTGGTCCACGTTTGTCGAGAAGAGATGCCGCTTCTTCCTGAGTAATGTCGTCAGTCGATATTCCGCCAACTTGGAGTATCTGATCACCCGGCTTTAGTCGACCATCCTGGGATAGACATACATCTCTTGTTACCATGGAAATACGTCAACCTGGCATCCCATGACTTCAGTTGTGTCACAATCAGACAATTCATTCTCATCCAACCTCAAATGCAGCTCCGTCTCTGAAGATGTTCTTCACGAAAATCCCCAAGTGTGAGTTTGTCGAGTCTTTCCCGCCAACAATGCTAACTCCGAGCGATAAATCGTATTTTTGTATCGTATATGTCACGATGTCACATTGCTCCAAGATACTCTGACTTCCAGATCTTGGTTTATCAACTGAAATTTTAACCCGTTTGTGGATATCTAATACGATAAAGATGTTTGTGTCGTGTAAAAGTCTGACATTTTGGCAAGTATCCAAGTTTTTGTTCAAAGTAACGAATCCCGCGTGTATTCTACAATGCGCGCCAGCATGACGGCACGTGCCGGAATGAAGGCTATACTAGCAGTATAGTGCAAAGATCATCGCGCGCTACAGCTAGTCGTGTCCCGCCTGGATCACACTATCAAAACAGTGAGGTGATTATACAAATACAAAATGGATAGTGAACTGTGGTGAGTTCATACCTAGGTGTAAAGGTTGTGAATCTTGCACAGGTCTCAAACACCATGATTGCACATCTTGGTTGACCATCATCTCCAGTCCACAATCTGTAATTAGGGAACTTGATTACGGGAATTCCCAACAAAAATGCGGAATTTTGGGATTAAACAGCTGGAATTCCAGAGATCATTGTGAATCAATTTCTCACCACTCTTGCAGACGTTCTCCAGGAATGCAAGGGTAGCATCGGTCAGACCGTTTTCATGGTTACACGCTGTGATCTTATGTACTGGATATCGTATTATCGGATCCTGTATCTGTAGCTGAATCGCTTCCCCCTCACCACGCAGCTTTACATCTACAGTCGATTCTGTTATTGAGATGGCTGCCTCGATGAACTCTGAAATTAATCGAGTTTGTAGTCCATGTCTTGTGGATCGTAGTTACAAACAGAATAGACAGCATAATGGCTGTGCGTCATACACTATAGCAGTGTTGTACGTCATACGCAAGCAATAAGAGGTAAAATATAATGGATAGAATATAGACAATAAAAACAGTTCAATATATTAAATACAGACAAATACAGTAATAAATCGCTTTTCTACAGATGCCTTTATCCCCCAAGTCCCAACATATAATAGGAGAATGGCAGACATGAGTTATTAGTCAAGGTGAAACGATAAAACTATTCACAGCTCTGTTTCAACAACTGAACAACGTTAAGAATCTGTTCGCAGTTTTTAATCTGTTTTAATCTGTTTTTAATCTGAGCACACCGGATATTAGCGTAGGGTGTATCTTCCCTCGTCTTTTTCAGCTGCTCCTCATTTTCACGAATAGATTCCCGCGCTTTTTTCTCCATCACCGACAACAACTTCCCCTTCACTTTACGACGCCGGATGTGAAGTTTTGAAAATCTCTCCCCAAAATCGAGTGCAAGCCTCGACTCTCCCTTATTGGCATCGGCTTGAGAGACACAGATAAAACAGACAGTGGCGGGCGCGCGCCTCTGTCGATCACGACGCCACGCGCCGCGCCACTTGATAACACTCGGCTTGTATCCACTCTTGTTGAGCATGTCCTCATTCCCCATGGCGCTCATACTTCAGCGAGGACTGGCCTCTGTCATGGTGCTATCATACATGTGGCTGAGTAGAGCTTCACAGTGAACATATCATCAACAAAAACAGGTTCAACACTTTTCTAAATATTCACATTATTTCTGTTACAGTTCCCTAAACTCCCACTATTCCCTCCCGCTCCCCTAACTCCAACACACTCCCTTCCAACTTACCCTTAGATACAGGCTGCTCATCCGACGCTGGTTTGTACTTCCTCAAGATGGTTCCAACTTGCAGTGAGTTGAGCTCGGTACATCGTTGTAACATGTCAGCCAGTTGGTCCATACCGTACTTGGGCGCGCGCAGCACTTCCGTTATCTGAACAATGTCACGTGATGACTCCCTATTCTGTCACGTGTCATGTGTCATAGGGGGCATATCTTGCCGTGTAGAATTTCGCAAATGTCCAATATGATTCTATGATTTGGGTCCGAGACCAAACTTTTTGAAAATCCCATATATAATAGCCCATGTACCTATATACACAGTACACACACTAGACGAAGTATAACAACCCCTGCCACTGTGGCTTGATGATAAATGCCTGAGAAATAACAATAAGACTCATCATTCACGGCTTACACACACTCCTGATGTGTAACTTGGTAACTATTGTTATTAACAGCTAATACAGCAAGGGGCATGAATTCGAAAACACAAACACACACACACAGACACACATACGTACACACACAAACACACACACACACACACACATACGTACACACACAAACTTAAATTATTATTGTTATTCATCCGGGAGCTTATAATGGAATGCGTGTATTGAAGGAAACTTCTCAAGTCACATACAGGAATAATAATATGCACTGTGCATATTACGGGAAAGTATGTTTATTTGGTTCGGTCTATTTGACGACCGTATAATAGGTCTGTGATGGAGGCAAAGGTTTTTGCCGCAAATGTCCATTTTTCTACCCTATTATCGGATACAGGTCATTAGCGATCATACACACTACACACTGCCTTGCTATTATATCAGAAGTAGAGAAGCAGTGTATTACAGATCATATGCGTGTGGCAGGGACTACCACTGTATAGTAGTAGATATAAGTGGGATAAAGGGGAAGTCTACATATTATTGGTACAGAACAAGAAATAAACTTGGGAAGTCTGGTATATAGGTAGATAGTAAACTGCAAAAGAGAGATGTTCGGTTATAGCCGTATTTCAGTAGGCATTTAGTATTTCAAAATGCTGAATATTAGGTCAATAAAACCCTACACTAAAGGTACTTTTGTTCATTTGGGATGGATTATATTTCGGGGTGCGCCGGTGACCTGTATGAGGTGTGACATGTATTGGGATAGCGGAGTTCCAATCCCATTCCTGTCACACCACTGCTCCAGCTGATCTAATCGTCTCTGTAACCGCGCACCCCACAGCGTCTTGCACAACTTCTTATCTTCCATTATCTGAGAGAGAGAGAGAGATGGTGTCAAGAATATCTGTGTCAAAAATACCGTGGTTTCCGTGCAATCTGGGCTGAGTTGGTTCAACTTCACTGAGTTAGTTCAGGTTTTACCCCCGGTGTCGACAACTCCAAGTCATGAGTCTCACACTTATCTCACCTCAATCACACACACACACATCATTACTCTTTCCCTTCACCGACCCCAACACCCCAATTCCCCCAACACTCTCTGATTAGATCATGGCTAGTTCAGATGAGGAGCAATGTCGACACTATGGGGGATAGTACAACCTCCCTACCACTTCAACAACAACAACAACAACATGCTCATGTCTACACTATGGGGGGAGTGGTACGTTAAACAACATCCCTCATAATATAGTTTGTTTTGAACGAGCGATTTGATACGAAATATTTGACAGGCCGATGATTAGATTCTGCAATTGGCAATCCTGGTGCCAGCTCATTATAAAAATTGGGGTCGTGTGACAGGATAGTACACAGTTAAGGGTTTGTGTGTGTGTGTGTGTGTGTGTGTGCACATTACCGCATTTGACAGCCATGTGTTGATGAACGCTAGGAGGTGATCGACAATGACCCTCCTTGCTTCCTCTGGAACGAGTAGTCGGTGTAGAAGAGTCACAATGACAGACAGCACTGATATCACGTGATAAACCTGAAACATGGATCACGTGTTATCAACCAGCCATGATCTTGTATTTCAGAACAGGATGTAACAAAACACGTTTCTTTGTGCAGTTCTTCGTGTAGTTCTGATCATACGCCTACAGTACAATTATACACGACTGTCATTGCAATGCAATAAGATGATGTTATACCGTTTTCATAACACATCTAAGGTTAATCCAACCATTTTGTCATAGATATATCAAGAAACAATGGTTATTTTCAACGGTGAGGGGGGAGGGAGTAACCACTGATCAAAGACCGCATCCTCTCACAGCAACCAGCAGCAGCTGCTACACAGTGACATTTTAAACAGTGCCCTCCTAAACAGTGTGTTCAACCACTGCATATAACACTTCCTCAGATTTCACGAGTAATTACAGTAGCACATAACGGTTTGTGGCTGTGGTAGTAACTTGATATCGGTAACACATTAACGATGTAACACATATTCTGATCTTGAGGATCGCAAACATACACACAAACACACAGACAGAAGCACATTCACCCACACAAACACAATACAAACGAACATACTGATGCATCGTAATTGCATGAACACTGATTTTATTCAAACTGATACCATTCTGTTACAGAGTTCGAATATACCACTCATACGACATACAGCAGACGTTTACAACAGTCCAGTATATGGATACCGGATAGGTATATTCACTGTACTCGAAACATTCACCCCGGTATAACGAACTCTATTTGAGTAGGGAGTTAATAAATTCTGTTTTTCCTCTGATTTTGCGAGCTCAACAAATGAAACGAGAGTCTACTGTATTCACAAGAGAACTTTCGATGTCTACATCTTCTTCAGTTTCTAAAAATAAATTGCGTTAGTAACTAAAGTTGTAAAAATCAATACGAAAACTTGAGTTACTAACTTGAGTTACTAACTTTAGTTACTAACGCAATTTATTTTTAGAAACTGAAGAAGATGTAGACATCGAAAGTTCTCTTGTGAATACAGTAGACTCTCGTTTCATTTGTTGAGCTCGCAAAATCAGAGGAAAAACAGAATTTATTAACTCCCTACTCAAATAGAGTTCGTTATACCGGGGTGAATGTTTCGAGTACAGTGAATATACCTATCCGGTATCCATATACTGGACTGTTGTAAACGTCTGCTGTATGTCGTATGAGTGGTATATTCGAACTCTGTAACAGAATGGTATCAGTTTGAATAAAATCAGTGTTCATGCAATTACGATGCATCAGTATGTTCGTTTGTATTGTGTTTGTGTGGGTGAATGTGCTTCTGTCTGTGTGTTTGTGTGTATGTTTGCGATCCTCAAGATCAGAATATGTGTTACATCGTTAATGTGTTACCGATATCAAGTTACTACCACAGCCACAAACCGTTATGTGCTACTGTAATTACTCGTGAAATCTGAGGAAGTGTTATATGCAGTGGTTGAACACACTGTTTAGGAGGGCACTGTTTAAAATGTCACTGTGTAGCAGCTGCTGCTGGTTGCTGTGAGAGGATGCGGTCTTTGATCAGTGGTTACTCCCTCCCCCCTCACCGTTGAAAATAACCATTGTTTCTTGATATATCTATGACAAAATGGTTGGATTAACCTTAGATGTGTTATGAAAACGGTATAACATCATCTTATTGCATTGCAATGACAGTCGTGTATAATTGTACTGTAGGCGTATGATCAGAACTACACGAAGAACTGCACAAAGAAACGTGTTTTGTTACATCCTGTTCTGAAATACAAGATCATGGCTGGTTGATAACACGTGATCCATGTTTCAGGTTTATCACGTGATATCAGTGCTGTCTGTCATTGTGACTCTTCTACACCGACTACTCGTTCCAGAGGAAGCAAGGAGGGTCATTGTCGATCACCTCCTAGCGTTCATCAACACATGGCTGTCAAATGCGGTAATGTGCACACACACACACACACACACACACACA
>CAMPET010000098.1:73555-86474 GCA_946803715.1 Beroe ovata
CACACACACACACACACACACACACACACCCTATCATATCAGTATCAAGTGTGTCATGAGTGTGCTGTGTGCAGGGTTCAGGTGGCTGACTATTCGTGTGGTATATGTCTTATTCTATTTGGGTGTTTCCATACCTACACTAAATACCTACCCCGACTAAATTTAAGAACGGATACCCCGACTAAATTTAACAACGGGCAAGATTTCCACATAACTACAATACATATTGTTTGCCACATTCCTGTGTGTCTCACTACATTCCTTCTCAAATACAATGCCTGATGTTTCAAGTCTGATGTTGTCAAGCCGAGAAAACCTTATTTCCAAAAGATGCTGTTTGCTTTTCCCAAAGCTCACCAATGAAAACCTCACTGCCTGACATGTAGCTGACGTCATGGCACAATGAAATGGCCACGCCAGATTCAGTGTCACGCACAGCTGTTTAATGGACAGTCAAGCACGTAATTGGGTCGAGAGTCAATAGATTATCACTTGAGGTCTGTGGATTGATTAATAATTATCAATCCTGACATGATGTATTGAATCCCTGGACCTAATTACGTACCGTAAACTGGGGTTACTTTGGCCGGCGGGGTAACTTTGGCCACTTTTTTGTCATCTCATTTTTGCACTTCTCATACAAAGAGAATATGCTTTAACCCCGAAATTGTTATTTTAATTGCTTCTCTATACCCTAGCCCCCCTAAATGACCTAAAATCATGACCTAGAGTCAGCTACCCATTCTGAGGTTGGGTCTTGAAGCTAAGTAAATCAAATTGTTAAAAAAAGCGTAATTCAAAATTGCCCTGTAATCTAATCACCTGATAGTGGTCACACTTATTTTTCTATTCATAATGATTCAAAAACGTCTCGATTTTAGATATATGAGCACTAGAAGTATGGATTTGGGTAAAATTTTCAACAAAACCAGTTTGAATCCGAAAAAAGGTCATTTTGGGGTAACTTTGGCCACAAGATGGGGTNGAATTTAGGACTACGATATGGTATATAACCAAGCGGTGACTGGTGATGGAATTAGAAATGGTCCCAAATTGGTCTGCATGATGTCATTACGGTAACACTGATCTCATGATGCTATGATGTCACTACGTACTGATGACAGCAGACAGTGATGTGATGACTTCAGATATGTCATGATGTCATTTGGGAGTATGACACCAACCCCTGACATTAATGGCGTCGAGTAAGGAAATCATTTTAGAAACTTCCCGACTTCAATCGGCTCGCTCTTACTTATTACAATAAGTCTCCACATTGAGATGATGATCAAGTTCTGTAATATACCGACACTCTCACTGACGGTACTCGTGTCCCGAATTTCTGTGTTTCCAAGAATTACCTCCCCATCTCGGAGAATCCCTCTCTCTCACTTACCCTGATACTCAACACTATCATACACACCAGGAGCAGTATATAAATCAAAACATCAGAGAATTTAGCGGGAATGGAAGATAAATTGATACGTCTCTCTCCACACTCTCTTTACATACGATCATGTCAAAATGGGGGATGTTCATTATAATGGCACACAATTTATCACATGATTTGAGAGAGGGAAATGTCTGTAAATGGGAAATTCTATCTGTAAATGGAAAATTCAATCCATGCACACGGTAGAAAAGATAGCTACCAACAAGCAATAGGAAGGGCGTGTTTCGAGTACTTAACTTTAATATTATAGTCTTGCCAATTTTCCATGAACAAAATAATATAGCACCTCAATAAATTACAACTTCTTCATTCATGTCTCGATTCTACATAATGCCACCATGATGAATCGAGTTGCAGGACAACAGGAAGAGATGGCTATTGTGTTTTATAATGCCCCCTCCCCCTTCACGCAGTATAATACAACACCTACCCCCACTGCCCTCTATCTCTATGCCCCGCCCTTGGCAATGCCCATATTTCGCGGAGTAGTACCTTGAAGATGAAGGTATCCAGAACTTCCTCTGTGTATTCTGGGTGGTATCTGAAGGAGACTGGCAGTCTGGGGGGAGTGGGGGGAGCGGAGGAGTGCACGTCTGAGTGGACTGACTCTGATACCTGAGGGAGAGACAGATATGTTTGTCGAGGGAATACCGGTTCAGGTGTTCAGGTTGAGGATAAATCAAGCTATAACATATCTGCAAATTTTACGAGAGTTTCTTAAATCATACAAGACGTATTGACAATAGTGGTGTGAATTGAACCTGGAGCAAGGCTGGATCAACATCAGGATAGTCATCAGCTACATCCTCATCTCTCATCACTTGATCCTCATCATCCTGGTGTAGCCAGGATTCATCAGCTGATAGATCGGGAACCATCGGGGGAAAGCCGCCCTTCACGTTCTTCTTCCGAGTGAAGGGATTGATCTGGGAAGAAAATGGACAATGGTCATGTCCGGACAATGGTCCGACCTGAACCAGAACCATTTTCTGGTAGATTGCCAATTCATATATCTATACCTGACTATAGATAGGCTCATCCTCCTTGGTCGATGTGCTCTCACTGGCCTCCAACTTGTTGCTGTACGGTTCACTCGGGTCTCGTGGTGTCTCAGGTGGTCGCGGAGATGGAGTTCTCTTAACTCTCTCTTCAGCTGGTATTCTCATATCATCAGGTCGCATTTCTCGAGGTCGGACATCATCTCTCCTGCGATGAGGTCTTCCATCACGTGGACCATGATCTCTGTAACGATCATCTCTTGATCGTTCTCTCGGCCGTCGCCCTCGACTCTGATCCCTTGGTCTATCATCACGGGCATCTCTAGGAGGATTTCTCCTCGTTTGATCCGGTTGCTGCTGAATTTCATCTCCCTCCAAGTTACTGGTTTGTGACCCGTTTTCCCGGATTTCAGGGCCATTACGTCTACCTCCACGATCCCGAGGATCCCGTCTGTCCATACCACGTTCCTCAATCGGGACTTCCATTCTCCTCGGATTCTGTCTGTCTCCTGAACTATCCCGGTTCCTACCTTGGTGTTCGTTTCTTCGCCTTGGATCCCTATCTCTCGACCCTCCCCTCCTTTCCCGGTCATTGTGTCTTCTGGGATCATTTCTTGAGTCGTCTCTCCGTCTTGAGTCGTCTATCCGTCTAGAGTCATCTCTCCGTCTTGAGTCGTCTCTCCGTTTTGGGTCGTCTCTCCTCCTTGAGTCGAATGCTCTTCTTGGATCGTCTGCTCTTCTAGGGTCTTCTCGCCTTCTCGGCCCGCCTCTCGGTTCATCGTGCCCTCCATCATTCCCTCGTTCTCTGTCCCTTCCTCTAGACACATCTCTTCTTCTCGGATCGTCTCTACTCCTAGAATCGCCCCTCCGTCTCGGTTCCCTACTACCTCTCGAGTCCACTCGTCCGGGAGGATCTCGCTGTGTGGGCGGTCCCCTCCCATCACTCCTCTCAGGACCATCTCTGTCACTAGGTGGTACCCGGATGTGGAATGGGTTGTCAACGTCCAGAACATCACGGGGACTGACACTCCTCTGATCCCTCCCTCTTCGGGTAGCATTGTGTGACGGACGATTATCGTTCCTCTCCCGTGGCTCGCGTCCCCTCGGATCCCGGTAACGAGAATCATTGTCACGATCCCGGAGTGGAACTTCCATCCCGTAATTTGCGTGATTTGGGAAACGGTCTGTAGGATTTCCACCATTGTAGCCGCCGCCAGACGGGTGAATTTCAGGAGGGCCTTCAGGTGGAATCATACATCGTTGTTCAGGTCTATTGTCCCGTCTGATATCCATCCCCGGTCTTTGCTTCACGGGGAATTCGGATTCCACGTCAGGACTTTTACACCGTTGACCGTTAAATCTGGTTGGAGTGGTAAGTGCGTTTATAACTACGTCATATCACGAAAGGGAAGAGTGAGGTGGTAACAGAAATGCAAAAGTTACCTCTCCAAGGGTGGAGGCAGAACACCTTCACTAAAAACATCATCATCGTCTCCTACAACTTCCTTTTCCTGAGGCTGAGTATAAGCTCATCGCTTTTCATTTGCCACAATATGGGTGATGAAAATAGCATCATGTTATTGAATGTATATTTACCTTGACAGTTGTCGATGCAGGACTGCCCTTCACCCCAAACACCGTTTCCGACCTCTCAGAGGAAATGGAATCCATATCCCTGACATGATTGCCCTCTTCCCTCGGCTCCTCTCTACTCTCCTCCCCTCTCTCGCTAATCGGGCTCTCCCCTGTAAACGAGTTGATTGTTCCTCGGTAGTACTGATCCGGCTGCGCCCTGTTACGAGGGATTGGGCGCCCGTCGTCTGGCCGCTCGTAGTACGGCACGACGAATTGGAGCTTGTAACTCCGGCCGATCGTGATGATGTCGTCAGGGTGAAGCGGAACGGAATCGGGAATTCGTGTGCCATTCACGAATGTCGGCTCAGGTGAGCACGGAGAGATTATCATGCAGTATGGGTCTTGCTTGATTATACAATGCACCTGCAGCAATGAAATGGTCACATGTGCCATGTGCAAAACTCGTGATAAACGGTCTTCTTGAATTAAGAACGCTGCATTTTGCTGCTAACTTGACTAATCTCAAAATGAGAACACTTGCTACCTGGTCGACGTCAGGGCCGGGCAAGTGGAGGTAGTTAAACTTGCTCTGTCTGAGAGACCCTATCTCTGTGATGTGGTTGTCAAGGTAGAAGATAATCGGCGGTTCGCCCTGTCTCGCGTTTATCTCCAACAGATAGGGAACATTATGTGCGTAGTTTGGCGGTCTCTAAGGAAAGGATTGGTGAGGATTAGCTCTGATAAAGTATCAACAAGTTGTCAGCATCAAAATTGACAACATTTCATCTTGAAGTACATATTGTGTAGTACCCGAGCTATCCTCCCAGTCAAACTTACTCTTCTACTGAGAGTCCCCTCGTTCCTCTCTTGCATGAGATCCTCGTCAAATTCAACTGGGATATCGGGGAAAGCGTTGAGTGGCCGGCGCCTCATTTCAAACGTTACACTAGTGTCTGGGTCCTGGGTCTTGAGGATTTGCATGGGACAATCAGAGTTGCTCAGCAAATGCTCTTCAGCCTGCCAAGAAGAAGCGATGCTAAGACAGTTATGTTCAGCTGGCAAAGAGCAGATCTTCAATACAAAAGAATGTAATCTATTATAGGCAACTACACAAGGTCACTGCAATTATTTCCATAACCTCGCCACAAATAGCTACACATAATTAACTACTCTCACTTCAAATACATTCTTTCAATAAGAGATTCGCAAAACAAACCTTGCCGCTATCGCCCCTCACAGAGATCTGAAAGAGGGCGAATTCCTCAGGTCCACAACCTCTGATATCGTATTTAACCAACATTTCCTTCAGCAGAAACCAAGCATTGTCAGTGTTAGATACTGATAGAGTTTTGTACGGCTGATTGCTGTTGATAGAATCGGCATAGATCCTCAAGGGACCTCCTGATGAGTCTTTCAGAAAATACCGCAATTTTTGGTCTAGGACTTTTCGCTGACGTCTGAGTTTGAGTGCTGAAAAGTATGGATAACAGTCCAGGTTTGCTTCCTATGTTTTGTACATCTCCAGCAACACTATGGCATAATGGTAGAGAAGGAAACTGGTGAATCATATGAGAATCAAATTAAGCTTACCATTACTGTCTGCTTTTTTGAAAGTTGCAACATCACCGAACACATCATCACAAATGGGAATGCGTTGGTCTAACTTCATTACAAAACGACCCTCAGCATTGTCATCCCACTCTAGCTGTATTTTGAGAGGAAAGCTTTCTGGCTCTAGATGGCGCTCAGCTGAAGCAAAAACCATAGATTGAATTGAATTGATAGATTTGAGAAGGATGAAGGTAGGAAAGCAGTCATTGCAAACCAAATTACTCACGCTGCCCAATGTGAACCTCGAACAATGACAGACTCTGTGGATGGAGGTCACGGTCAAGAGAGAATTTTTCCTTCAAGATACACTTCAATTCACCACAATCAGTTAGGCTGGAGATTCTGACACACTTGCTGCTGTAACGCTGCTCAGTTTCTTGAAGGAATACTTGTACAACTCCAAAATACTCCATGTACTGAAGCAACCTTAATGAGCTCAACAAACATTTCAATCAAGAAAACAAAATTCTAGGGATAAGAGAATATTGACTATTTCTCGAAATGTACCTTATCTGGGTGGCTCATGTGAAATATCTCCTTCCTGGCAGCATTCCAATCCTTTATCCTTTCATTAAGTTGCTCCCACATTTGATATTCTATGGTAGTGTTGAGTGGAGGGATTGTCTCATTTTTCACAGGATTTGAATTATCATTGAGGGGAGGCTCTCTTCTTCTATCACCATAATAATCATTTTGGTACTGCTTGTCAGCTGGTCTATTGTTTACTGGTTCAGGGGGAGACCTTTTCCAAGTGCTAGAAACATGTCTAGATTCTCTATCACGAATGTCAGAAGAATTGCTAGGGTATCTTGGCCTATATACATCCTGATTGTGATCACCATTTGGTTGTTGTTTGTCTTGATGTTTACTCAAATCAGATTGGGCAAGCTGAAATAGTGGAAAGTATGATATAACAATCTTGGCAAGTGAAGGAAATAATTTGACATCTGGAGAGCAACTCACATATTTATCACCATTCCTCTTTAGACTACTGATATGACCAAAATCCCTATATCCAACATTATTGTCCTGAGCAAAGCAAATTACAGGAAGAGCTAATCTATCATTCTGCCTCATGCAAATCCAAAAATTAAATACACAAATTAAGGTATTGCTGACAAATTTTTAACTCACCAGGGGTTCATTATGCCTATGTGACATTCCTTTCGTAGCATACTTAGGTCCCCATTGCAGCTTTAGGAAAATAGGATTAATACTAATTTCATAAACTGCCAAAGTGTCTAAGATTTCTGTGACAGTCTCATGCAAAGGTTCAAACTTTACAACACCATTTCATATGTTTAAATTTGAAACATGACAATACCATAGGGTAGACTGAGAAACATCAAATAGATCTTCATATAACTATTCAGACTTCCAGAGCACAATTTAATGAAATTTCTTTCCACAACTGAATACCCTAGATACAATATAACTCTGACAAACTTAAGATCGACAGAAACAATCTAGAAGAAGAGATAATCCAGCATTGGCTCCACAACAATTCCATTCTCAGGATTAAAATATCAAGTATAAAACAGTAATTGAAATTCTGTTTCTCCTCTGATCAGAATATAAAAATAAAAGATATAGTGAATGGTGCAGCAGCTGCTACGAGTTCTTGTCTGACTTGCCATGCTTTTTATTCATTCAATTTACTTTGTCCGTTCATATTTGATTTTAACACAACGCAATTAGCACATGGATAAATATTTCAAAATTTTGTCTGCTCTTATCCCCGCGCTTCGTGATCCAAATATTTCCGCGCGCGCCGCGCGGCTCCTATGTACGACATTTTAGATCATCATCCAAAATATTAAGATTACAAAGCTAATTTGAAAGCGGGCAATGTGTTCACATCTCATATTCTCATTGCTTAACGTGCCCGTGCCGCGCGAGCGGCCGGTAAATATGTCTGGCAAATGCATGTGCATTGTGCACACGTTGCGCGCCCCTGTTCTACTCAGTGAACTGAAAAGTCGTAGAGACGCGCAGCGCGCGCGGAGTATTTTGGTCACGCAGCGCGGGAACACAAATGCAGCAAACGCAAAACTTAATTACAACGCTGGTAAAAAATGATCTAGACCTGATTATATGCACGTGCAAAAGATTTTAAACAGTTGCACCCTACGAAACCTGTGCACTCAGCTGTGCGAGCCACCTACACGGGGCTGGACATCGCGCCCTACGTACAAGTAANATGAATCACACCAAGATGAGTGGTGTGCAGGCACATAGCTAATTTGAAAGCGGGCAATGTGTTCACATCACATCTATTTTTAACCTCTGCTTGAGTGCTAAACGTGCCCGTACCGCGCGCGCGGCCGGTAGATATGTTTGGCAAATGCAGCAAAACTTAATTACAACGCTGATAAAAAATGATCTAGACCATATTATATACACGTGCAGTCGTGCAAAGAGATTTTAAACAGTTGCTGTGTTTAACTTGAAAAGTGTGATGGTTCATACCATGAATTCTTATCTTATCTATCTTAACTGTTCATCATCGATTTTATTTTGTTTTAGTCGATTGACGAGCCGGCCTAACTGGCAGGGGTCGCCGCTTGCGCCGCATGCACGGCTGGAAAAAGATCGGATATCATCTGAAAAATCTAGAATTGACATTTTGGGCATCTAATTGAATTACAAAGAGTAAAATATTGCATAAGATTTCAGACTTAATGCTTTTCATTACATCGATATGCTCTACTCTTTTAGATTATGGTTCTCAACTTATACTTAAACAGGAAATATTATTTGTGCTACATATTCCTACACCTTTTTAGATGAGATGATACCTATCAACAAGTTGAACAACCCTTCTTTCCTGGCATAATTCCATATAACCAAACATTTCCCAGCATGCCAATATCCTCTCTTCTGGAGGCTTTGAAAAAGCTTGATGCTGTGACCCAAAGAAAGATTGCTGCAGTATTTGGGGCTGCTGTTGCTGATGCAGCAGCTAGACCTTTACATTGGGTTTATGACAACAGTGCTCTGCAATCTTATATTAAGGATACCTATGATACTCCTGAGTTTCTTCCTCAAAGTAAGTCACCATTCTATACTCTCCCAACTGGAGAGACAAGTTCTTACTGGGACATTGCTGAGTCAACTTTGGATGCAATGTCCAACTTTGAAGGTAGCAAGTACAAGTATAAAGCTGTTTGTGATGCTTTAGTCAGAAACTTTGGTCCTGGAAATCCAAACTATGACATGGATGCAAGACAAGTTTACATGGAGAAAAGAAGACGAGGTGCTATTGATGGACCAGTGGTTGGGAAGTGGTTTCCAGGTTCTGTTATTGAATTTCTATCTAATCATAACAGTGGGATAGGATCCAAACCATTTGGAGGTTCAAAGATTAAAGAAACAGATGGATTTTGCGCCAATTTACCACTTGTCTGTAGTTTCTATGGGACCAAGGAATTTGAGGAAATAACTGCAGAAGTGATCAAAACATTATCCACATGGCCAACAGCAGTAACACATGGAGTAGTTGCTTCCAAGATCATCGGACATCTTGTGGAATGTGGGTCTCAGTATAAAATTCTGGACATTAAGTCTGAAATTGCTCATGAACATCCAGAGGTGTTCAGAAGCATCAGTGCTGTTGAAGAGGTAATTGAGCACCAAATGGATCACACCAGTGCTGTAAACTACGTGTTTGGGAGTCCATGTTACAATCCGGGGTCATTCCAAGGTGCATTGCATGCAGTCCTCACATCTACATCCTACCCTGAGGCTATTAGGAAGACTATCCGGGCAGGTGGCTGTAACTGTTCTAGATCTGTCTTTGCTGGTGCTATGTGTGGTGCTATGTATGGGATTGATGGGATACCATTTGAGTGGATCGAGAAAACGACTGGTGCAGAAAGAATACTTAGCAAGTGTCTCAAAGTTTACTCCTAGACATTTTCTGGATCGAGTGACCCTCTACAGTTAATGTGACCCTACCTCTACTGTTAAACAGAAAGTATTACATATACAATGGACTGTTGTATAATTCGTGATGGGTAGATATATCAATTTATCCATATGAAAAGACTCGTATCAAAAGATAGCCTTCATATTTTAGTGAAATCTGTGATGTGGTAATTGTCAATGAATGACTTGATAATTGAAGTTTGAAGGAAATTTGTAAAATGTTAACCTTGCTTTAGATTCCATGTGAATGTTGGTGCTAACTCATATTGTTGTGGAACCAAACGAAATGATTTCGATGACGTAATTCTTTTACAATTAAATTACAAAAGCATATTGTTTTGTATTCTGTCAGAAACTTACTGGTTCAAACTGAAGGAGCTGGTTCTAAATGAAGAAGTTGGCATGATTAGCGAAAACATCTGATATAGTAATTTGGTAAGGACCTAGATGTTTGTTTTTCCACGTCTTTCGTGACTTCGGAGACAGGCCTCTTTTACGACTGTGTAGACAAAAGCGCCAGGATTCAACAATCTGCGCTATGGTAGCGTAGAAGTGTAGAAATTGCACGTGCTTCAGATAGAGTGACCTGGGAGCTCCTTTATGAAGAAGCTGCTATGATTACGTTTCTTCCTTTGTTGGACGGAAACCCGATCGTACTAGTTAGGAAACAGTCATGAATTTCTTGTGCTGCTGCTTTTCCTTTTAGTTTATTTCCTTGGATGTAAGAACGGTACGGTAGAAACACTTTGTTTTGTCAACAAATGAAGTGTAACTTAACGAAAGTAAACTTGACAATCATATTCAAAATTGGGCAGCAGCTTGAACAAATTACCAAGTGACAGTGTCCAGTGTGATAGTAGTCCTTCTGCGCTCATGAATGTATACATTCGAAAATGTGAGAGTTGACTGTCATGTCAATGTGTACATTCTGTTCAATGTACCAAGTGTTACTGTCGACAGTCATATTGAATTTATATCCTGTTTATGTCGTATCCGATAAGTAATGAAACACGCTCACTTCATAGACAATGAAAAAAGGGTGAAATTGAGCTAGCAAACGCCTGAGACCCTTACCCGACCCCTTATTTGACGAATTCTGGCATAGGGCGTGGTCACACATCATTGGGACCTCGAAAAATGTAATGAGCGCATGAAATTGCATAGGAAAAATTAATATACAATGATAAAGGGGTAAATTAAGCTAGCAAACACCCAAAACCCTTAACTGACCCCTTATTTAACGATGCTGGCATAGGGCGTGGTCACAGATCAGTAAAACCTCGAAAAAACGATTCAGCGCTCAAAATGCAAAGATTAAGGGATGAAATTGAGCGAGCAAACGCCTGAGACCCTTATTTGACGAATACTGGCATAGGGCGTGGTTACAGATCATTTAAACCTCGAAAAATAGAATCAGCGCTCGAAATTGCATAGGAAACATTAATATACAATGATAAAGGGACAAAATTTAGATAGCAGACGCCAGAGACCCTTAACTGACCCCTTATTTTACGAATAATAGCGAAGGCCGAAGTCTCACATCATTGGGACCTCAAAAAATGGATCGAGCGCACAAAATTACATAGGAAACAACGATATACAATGATAAAGGGACAAAATTTAGCTAGAAAACACCTGAGACCCTTAACTGTCCCCTTATTTGACGGATTCTGGCTTAGGGCGTGGTCACAGATCATTGGGACCTCGAAAAATGGAATGAGCGCATAAAATTGCATAGGAAACATTAATATACAATGATAAAGGATAAATTTAGCTAGCAAACACCTGAGACCCTTATCTGACCCCTTTTTGACGAATAATGGCATAGGGCGTGGTCACAGATCAGTTAAACCTCGAAAGATAGAATCTGTGCTCGAAACTTCTAAGGTAACAGTGATGTACAATGATTAAAGGATGAAATTGAGCTATTTAACACCTGAGACCCTTATCTGACCCCTTATTTGTCTAATACTAGTGAAGAACGTAGTCACACATCATTGGGACCTCGAAAAATGGATTCAGCGCTCAAAATTACATAGGAAACAGTGGAATGCAATATTTAGGGATGAAATTGAGCTAGCAAACGCCTGCGACCCTTATCTGACCCCTTATATGACGAATACTGGCATAGGGCGTGGTCTCACATCATTGGGACNGTCCTTGAGCTATGGTAGAAGTTTCTACATAGGAAACAGTGGAATGCAATATTTAGGGATGAAATTGAGCTAGCAAACGCCTGAGACCCTTATCTGACCCCTTATATGACGAATACTGGCATAGGGCGTGGTCTCACATCATTGGGACCTCGAAAAATGGAATCAGAGCTCAAAATTACATAGGAAACAACGATATACAATGATAAAGATGTGAAATTGGGTAAGCAAACTCCCGAGACCCTTATCTGACCCCTTATTATCCGGATACTGGCATAGGGCTTAGTCACAGATTATTGGGACCTCGAAAAATGGAATCAGCGCTCAAAATTACCTAGGAAACGATGATCCCTATTATAATTTGGCATTCTCTTTATTTCCGTGCGTCACGGCGTGCATTTTTGACGTGTTGCTATATGGTTGTTAGGGAGTGATGTTGGAAGGTTGCACGTGCAAAAAATAGTAGTGTGTAGGCTGGGAAGAGCTCATTTCTTTTGATAACGTTTTTCTCTCTGTTGTTAGGGAAGACAAGAGTTGCACGTGCATATTTGATGCGCGCGCTAAAGCTAACGGTCTGTGATCATTCATGTTCAGGAATCTGGATTCAAGCATCATTTTTTATTATGCAAAAGCATTGATGTAATAAGGACAACTGGACGGGCTCCCTAGTCTATATTATAATTTGGTTGTTTGTTTGTGTTTATTTATTTATTTACGTCCGTCACGAAATGCACGTGCTGATTTTGAAGTTAAAGTGCGCGTTGCCATGGATACGTGCTACTACTGTAATAGTGAACTGCCATTCCTGATGATTGTTTTAGTTTTCGTTGATGAAATGAATGCAACTGCCAGTAGGTTCTGATTCAAGCAACGGTAAATTTTGTTTTGAGTTGACAGTTGTTGCTTCTGCTCTGCAATTATTCTTTTCGACTCATGTAAAATTAAAATACAATAATTTTTTCAATAACAATACAAATTGAAACGATTAACGAAAGTCAGACAACCGGGCAAGCACCATTTTCTGTGCTTATTCGAAGAAATGGCCGAATTGTGACCAAGTGCTCCTTCATAAAATCATTGGCTCAAATAAGTACGTTGGATTTTGATCACAGGTCATGTTTAGCTGTCGTATCTAAAGTAATATAACGTCCTGGTGTCTTTCAATGGGTAGTGTATCACGTCCACTTGGCGGGTTTTCTAGT
>CAMPET010000098.1:86724-97307 GCA_946803715.1 Beroe ovata
GACCTCGAAAAATGGAACCAGCGCTCAAAATTACCTAGGAAACGATGATATACAATGATTAAGGGATGAAATTGGGCTAGCAAGCGCCTTAGACCCTTATCTGACCCCTTATTTGACCCCTTATTTGACCACTAATTTGACCGAAACAGGCATAGGGTGTGGTCACAGAGTACTAAGACCTCGAAAAAGGAATCAGCGTTCAAAATTACATAGGAAACGATGAGTAGTTGTCATAATTAGTTGATTTGATGTCCGTCGATAGTGGACAGAACATGTGATCAATTAGATCAAGAACACGTGATCAATTAGATGCTGCAACATGTACAATTAAAATGAGAACTAGATCATAAGGAAATATTTTTGAGATTTCAGACTAATAAAACCGACTTTTGTACTTAGTGTTTGGGTCGGTTGACCCAGCTCATCGAGTTTAGTTGATTGTGTAGTGTTGTGTAGCCATGGGTTCAGGTCGAATGCAGTGTGTTGTTGCATACTAGCCATCAGCATCAGGTCGGCTGTATCATCGGTGTTCCTTGACACAAACTCATTACAAAACCAGTCTTGGGTTCTGTTCATGCTGCAGCTAGTATCAATCGCGACGGGGAGTGTAAGCAGGATCTAGCCTAATCCTCTGCCCCATGAGTTGATCTAGCTGTATCAGAACTAGGCCACTGCAAAGCGCATGTCCAGAACACTCGACATATCACAATACACTTGTCACTCATGTCACACATCGCTTAGTTGAGACCTGGCTCAACTACATGGATCACAGCGATTATCCAGGGGTATTTTGCTCCACGTGGCAAATTTTCAAATCACATAATTGTCTCAAACATGAACTTACACAATTTTCATGCTTTTCCATCTTTTTATTCGTTTACTATGTAACTTTGAGCGCTGATTCTGTTACTTGATGTCTAAAAGCTCGGTGACCAGCTAATCCCTATGCCAGTTCCAGTCAGATAAGGTTTTCAGGCGTTTGCTAGCTCAATTTGCGACCATTCGTTGAAACTTACGTGATACAAATGCAGTTGCTTGATAAATTTTCTAGCTAACAGCTGTTGATCTGATTGATATGTGACACACACTGGTCAACACGAAAAATATAGGCCGAATTGTCACAAAATGTGGCGGGAAATTCAATAAATTCCTGATGTCTGCGTAGCGCGCGATGATATTTTGACGGGAAGCACATCTAATTGCATTTATGGACTCTTCAGAAAGCGCAGCGCGCGTTTCATTCACTTGCAGCATGGTATTCTGTACATTCCATGTACCTTTTAATGTACAATGTACATGTTATGTTAATCGAGTTCTTGTTTGTTTATTTTGATCTTATTTACACTTAGGATGGCTACGACTTCAGCTCAACAAGGTAGCGATGATTTTGATGATTGTGTCACGTNGATCACAGCGATTATCCAGGGGTATTTTGCTCCACGTGGCAAATTTTCAAATCACATAATTGTCTCAAACATGAACTTACACAATTTTCATGCTTTTCCATCTTTTTATTCGTTTACTATGTAACTTTGAGCGCTGATTCTGTTACTTGATGTCTAAAAGCTCGGTGACCAGCTAATCCCTATGCCAGTTCCAGTCAGATAAGGTTTTCAGGCGTTTGCTAGCTCAATTTGCGACCATTCGTTGAAACTTACGTGATACAAATGCAGTTGCTTGATAAATTTTCTAGCTAACAGCTGTTGATCTGATTGATATGTGACACACACTGGTCAACACGAAAAATATAGGCCGAATTGTCACAAAATGTGGCGGGAAATTCAATAAATTCCTGATGTCTGCGTAGCGCGCGATGATATTTTGACGGGAAGCACATCTAATTGCATTTATGGACTCTTCAGAAAGCGCAGCGCGCGTTTCATTCACTTGCAGCATGGTATTCTGTACATTCCATGTACCTTTTAATGTACAATGTACATGTTATGTAAATCGAGTTCTTGTTTGTTTATTTTGATCTTATTTACACTTAGGATGGCTACGACTTCAGCCCAACAACAAGGTAGCGATGATTTTGATGAATGTGTCACGTACCAACACGTTAAAGTACTCGAGTCAGCTGGCATAGGTAGTACTCAAGATCAAAATCAAACTTGATTCAATTATGTGTACCGTAGATCAAATCTCTAAATCATGATCTGACCAACATGTGTTCACTCAATCTTTCCAGGGGCGAGTGATGTCAAGAAACTGGTGGAAGCAGGGTACAATACCATTGAAAGTGTGGCATACGCTCCGAAGAAGGCACTCCTTTCCATAAAAGGTTTGAAAACTGAATCCTTCCTAAGTAATGATTTTCCCTAACACCATAAGGTACCACCAATTCATCCACTCATACTGTCATATACAGGTATTAGTGAGGCTAAAGCAGACAAGATCCTAACAGAGTCTATGAAAAGATGTGCAATGGGTTTCACAACAGCCACCGAGCTACACAAGACCCGAGCTGAGATCATCATGCTGACAACAGGGAGTAAAGAGTTGGATAAATTACTGGGTGGGGGTGTGGAAACTGGCAGTATCACTGAAATATTCGGAGAATTCAGAACAGGTTTCAATGGGACTCATATATGTAGCGTATCTGATCGCAGTTGAGATTCTTACTTTTCTCATGTCAATCTTTGGATTAGAATACAAATATTAAGCATTTCATTCAATGTTCGCAGTATACCCATACGTACATCTATTATAGACAAGGATTTGGATACAGACGTAAGTTGAGTTGAAGTGTGTGTCTCTCAGGTAAGACACAATTGTGTCACACGCTGGCTGTCACATGTCAACTACCAACCGACATGGGCGGAGGGGAGGGCAAGTGCCTATACATCGATACAGAGGGTACATTCAGACCGGAACGGCTGGTCGCAGTGGCGGAGAGATACGGTCTGGATGGTGCTGCAGTATTGGACAATGTGGCGTGTGCCCGGGCATACAACTCCGACCATCAAACGCAGCTCCTACTTCAGGTATGAAAACTGAGTATTCAATACTCGCGGAGGGAAAACTCCATCGAAGTTGTGTTTATCAACAACAAAGCCGTGGTTCGTGAATCCCGTGACCCCCCCTATTTCACCCCCTATGCCCCTCTAGGCGAGCAGTATGATGACAGAATCCCGGTACGCCCTGCTGATTGTGGACAGTGCAATGGCCCTCTACAGGACAGATTTCAGCGGACGAGGGGAGTTATCAGCCCGACAGATGCACCTGGCGAGGTTTCTCAGAATGTTGCTCCGACTTGCTGACGAGTTTGGTGTTGCTGTTGTCATTACGAATCAGGTGACTGTTCATTAAACTCGGGTTCTAAAGTATCCCAGGGTCTAGCATGTCTAGAGAGAGATCATGTGTTAGACAGAGTTGGATAGATTAACTGACAACTGTTTGTGTGTTTTCGTCCGCAGGTTGTTGCCCAGGTGGACGGTGCCTCAGCAATGTTCAGTGCGGACCCAAAGAAACCCATCGGAGGTTTATTATTATAGAGTTGTTCATTACCATTAGTAGAATCGGATAACACTGATTTAAGCTGATGTACAATTTCGGGACATTAACATGAGTACTATTTCAGGAAACATCATGGCACACGCGTCCACCACCCGTCTCTATCTCCGGAAAGGACGAGGAGAGAACAGGATCTGTAAGATATACGATTCCCCCTGTTTGCCCGAGAGTGAGGCTGTGTTTTCCATCGGAGCAGATGGCATTGGCGATGCTAAGGACTGAGCTCGTACACGGAGTCGGACAGTATGAATGTTAAGTTGCCGCGCGGCGTTACCCAATGTGTGATTATGGCGTGGTTTAGCCAGGATTGGTTTGTTTTGAGAGTCAGGACGGATATCAAAATTGAGATTATCTTATGATTGCAATTCTTAACGGACATGAAATTGAAATACAGTTCCAAGTAACTGATGCGGTCTGCAGTGGACCTCAATCTTTTTAAATCTATCTGTGTCAGTGTCACAGTACATTATTTCACTGAGACTTGCAGGAGAATCAAAAAGTATTCGTTTTTCCTTCAGATCATTGTCTTGATTTCATTTTCATTTTGCAATAAAGTGTCCATTATGGAATCAAATGATTGTTTCACTTCTCTGATAGAATATCCCGGCTTCATCGTCTAAATAAATAATACTGAAGTTTTATTTCTCGGCTCAATACAAGGATTTGCCACCAACCCGCGTAAAGCTCAGTGACCCCTCAATGTGGCAGATCCGCGTTGTGGCAATATTCTCCACCTGACCTATCAACCTGCTGAGTTCAGGGGACAGTGTGCAGTCCACCGTAGTATGATATATCCCTCCTACTTTCCGTACTACGGTGCTAAATATCACGTTACCAGCTAGAATTTACCGTTACTCTGTGGCTATTGACAAGCATTGAACGGTACTTTGCCATCTTACTTTCCTGGTGGCCTCCAATGGGAGCCATGAAATCTCGAACACGTGTTGCAGCGTGCAACCAATGAACGGTCTGCTAGTTCGTCACGTGACGCAGTGTATTGACCAATCAGGAAGCAAGGCTCGGGGTGCCCTGGTGAGCTTGAGTATCCTGCACGTTAAGAGTGCCTTGTGAGATACCGAATTATACCGAACACCACAATCGCACTGCAGTGCAGCTAAAATCCAGGTGTCACGTGACTCCGGTATATGTGGTCACATGCACCAATCCTCGTGTTTTGTCACGTGACTGTGTCATGACCTCGAGATTGGTTGCTTGGCATGCAAGGAGCTGGAGAGAGAGTCGGTTAACACAGCTAGCATGTTTGTGCGGTTGCTGATCACGTGCTAATGTCACGTGCTTTGCGAATAGCGCTAAAAGAGGTGTAGCGGTATTCGTAATTCAGTTTTTCTTCGCTGCATCATCCATCACGTCGTACAATTGACCGTTGTTTAGAATGATTTCAATATCCACACCGTGATTTAATTGAAGGCGTTGCTCAATACTATTTCTACGCAATTCAACTCGAGTCGTAACTGCAATTCCATTCCACAGTTGTAGCGATTGACGAGGTTATTTTCACCATATCCTGTCACCTGTCAGTTTGAATCGTAGTGTTACGAAATTAGCAGCAGTAAATCGCTGAGTACGTCATCAGCAGATCTGAACTAGTAGTGGCCGGACACTACCCCCTCATGCGGCCTGCCCCAACAGAGCACTATCCTAAAGTTAATTGACGTTCGAACGCGAGATTGCGATCTACTAAAACACAGTTTTCATATTTGATCACGGTGCATCAGTGACACACACATGTTTGACATGCACAGACACACACAAGCGACCCTTGGGTGGGGCCGCAGCCACCTGAAACCAGTACTGAGTAGTAGAACACCGCGCGATACAACAAGAGGGGAGGGGGTGGCTGCCGGGACCTATATATGAGGTTCACAGTTTGACTCGTTTTCATATTCGTTATACTATAATAGTAGTCTTGCTCAGGTAAACTAGGCACAGTTTTGTACAGGCACAGTTTTGTACAGGCACACTTGGATGTTCTTCGTGAACATCTGTTATCTTAGAGTCAGTCTTACGTCTCAACCTCAGACGATTTCGTTCTGGCATGGCATTACACTTTTACAAGGAAAAGGGAATACTTGAAGGTCCCAAGTAACGTGGTTTATTGCTCACATACAACATAGTTGCACTGAGCACTCAAGATGCACTCAAGATTCATCATCGCATACTGATACCCACATTGTATTTTGAATGTATTTTGAGGGAGTCAAACTCAAACCATCTCTGGAATATGTTAGATAAGGGGCCAATGAGGGTGTTTCTTTGCAATGCATAATCATATTCTCGTTTACAAGAATATTGAATAAGGGTAGGTACCAAACGAAAACGTTTTTATGAAGGAGCATTATCTGACATAATCTGAGGTTTAACAGTGATGGAATTAGTTCCGTTCGTCTTTGATTCTTCTAAGTCGTGTTACGGTTCAACTGTTGCCTTCGCTGAACTATCGTATTGTTAAGATTTTAGCGTTCGTCACGAATATGCAAATTTCGCTGCCCAGTGTCGAACTGATGCAATGAAAAGTTCTGTCAACTAATCTCTAGTCTATCAGCTGTTGCCATGGAAACAAGCCAATCCCTACAACTTCCCCTCCTCCAATACACCAAGCTACTCAAGTACAAGGATACACTGGGGTGCTCGTCAGATGCGGAGTTGGTCGGTCTCCTCACCCAGACATTCCTGCACACCCTGGCACAACCACTCTCCATATCCAGCAAGGAGGTGAGATAGGGTATGCGTTAGTGGGGGTGTGTGATGGAGAGGGTACGTGTGTAATTGCAGGAGACGGTTTTATTCGTTAGTTACTGTGACAAACAGTGAAATGAGAGTGTGGTGAACATCTCAGTTAAACCAGATGTACTCAAACTCATATGTGACGACACCCGGCCAGTCTACTATGTGTCGTCATCACAAACCCAAATCACCCGTCACCATCAAAAGTTCATTCCCCCTGTCTACTTAATAGATATTTGGTAAAATAGTTGACTTTGACCTTTGAGTAGCGGCGCTCCCACACCCACACATGCGTGGCCCACGACTCTGCACAAGCAGAACCTGGCCAATGACAGAGCGCAGTGGGTCATGTCAACCAATAGGATCGCCAGTGTTGCATCACGTGACAGTATATGCCACCGCCCAACCTGGTTTTGTTTGTACAATAAACACACACTATTAATGCGGTGCACATCTTTAATTCACCACACACACACGCACACACACACACAGCAAGTGCTATGCAGTTGGGTTGTCAAGCAGACTTTTAGAGGACATGAGGGAGTTTTGCATGTGACCCAAATCATACCACGTTTTAAAACATGCCATACCACATCCATAACGTTCTCACACACATTATAAATCGTGAGGAGGTTTGTGTGTGTTTGTGTGAGTGAGCAAAACCCAGCGAAATGGACAATGGTCAAATTGATTTTGAAACAAAATTTGATAGGCGAAACAAAATTAGTCCCTAACACGAGTAAATCCCCCCAGGTGGATTTGCTGCTCAGCCAGGGACAAGGCGAACCAAAGGTCAGACACATAATGATGGCTCTGCTCATCCAATGCTTGTCATCCCCAAGTACAGAGATCCAGAAGGAACAACCTCACCTCCTGCGGAGTCATTCCCCTCTCCTAGACTCACCTCCCAACCTCTCACCCCTCAACAACCTGAGGCTGCACACGGACACCTCTCTCAGACGACCCTCACCTCTCCTCAACACCAGCTCCTCACCTCTCCTCACCACCTGCTCTTCACCTCTGTCCACTGCGGGGTCGAGGAAAAGCTCCTTCACAACCTACTCATCTGACTCACACATGAAGAGGGAGCCCTCTCCAGCAGTCCCCGCGCCAGCGAGTACCAGTCCCTGGATCCTGGCCCCAGTGGAAGGGGGGCCCACTGCAGCAGCCCCCAGCCCTCTCCATGTCCCCACCCCCGTCATCTCCCTGAGCAATATCCTGAGCACCCCTCCCATCCAGTCTCCTGACGGAGAGAGTATCCTGATACCGGTGGACAGCAGTATGTTCCACAATGTGACCCTCACCTCACAGACCACCACACCAGTAGCCACCCCAGAGAAGAGGAAACAAGACTCACCCCTCGTCACAGTGCTTGACGACTCCCTCCTCCACAAGCAGACAGTGGGCGGGGAGGAAGCAGACATTGGGGCGGTGGCAGAGCAGGTGGTTCAGGGACCAACTACAAACGCCTGTCTGTCTGACGTCACGAGTGCTTCAAGCGGGATGTCAAGCCCTGTTTCGTCGCTTGAGAGGAACTCTCCCATCAGTTCACTTCCTGACACCAATGGAGTCGACCTTGATGAGGTCCTCAAGGTCAGTACCAAGGATACCCGCTCAAATCTGTATATCCAATCAATTACCATGCAATTATCAATAGTTCAAAACAACAGTCCAATCACTGAAACATCTCATTCTCACAACATACAGGTGTTAAGCTCAGAGAATGGTTGCTCCGAATCCCAAGATGAGGTTGTCAACAAACTCGTGACGATCATTAACGAACTGGTCGAGACCACTGAGATATCAATGGAGGACATTATAGAGATGATGAAGAGCAGTGTGGACTGTCAGGGGGAGGAAGTAATGGGTTCGCACAACACTGACATTCTACAACCAGCAGTAATCGAGACTAAGCAGGAACCGTCAGTACCAGTGACGTCATCATGTGCCCCTGGCATCGTGCCAGTGTTTGGAGGAGTGTCCGGCCTGATCATGCCTAGCAACTGGACTCAGCTCAGTTTACAGAGCCTGACAACACCAACTGTGAGTTTACAGAGAATGACATTGAGAGTTATGGATGTAATTCTTGGGATCTTGGAGTGAAGATGAAAATAAATATCTGGTTAATTCCACTCAAAGTTTATCACCAAAACTTTCCTCAGAAAAGTACAACTCTCCACGGCGCGAATACATTCCACCCTTACCACACAACACAGTCGAGAACCACGCCCACCTCCAGTCTCCATGACAACAAGATAACACCCCAGCGATCAGCTGACAAGAAGAGCAACGTGTGTAGCACGTGCAACACTAGCTTCAGTCAGTTCAGCTCACTCCTCAGACACATTCGACAGGTGAGAGGCTCACGGTGAGGGCCGGGGTTCTATCATGCGAGGGTACGGTCTCGGGAGTTGGATCTTTGGGAGGTGTCCAAGAAATATGTTTGGGCCAAGATTGTTTGTGTAATGGGATGAAAGTTGGGGTTTAGTAGAGGTGAATCATTGTGTGAGTAGGGAAACCAAATCAGAGAGGTGTGGGTAGGGACGTGGGATGGGGTGGGGTGCATAGCGGTATGATGATTTGCGGTCTATGATACTGCTCCTTCATTGCTCCTTCATAAAGAATCCGGACCGTTATATGACGTCACAATTTTGTGGCTTTGGTTCAATGTTAACACCGGTCCCTCATTATACAGGTACATCAGAAGATCAAAGATAAGCCATGTACAATTTGTGGGGAGAGATTTGCTCGAAGTCAGGTAACATTTACCATATTTCCTCTATCGACTCCCTAAAGACAGACAAACAATCATACAAGCTAACACACAGACATACATACAGACACCCGGACAAACTGATAGACATGCTCACTGATGCAGTGACCGATCAACTGAGAACAGCTGGCATGCCTGTGAGAGTGTGAGAATATCGCACTTGTTCTATACCATGAGAGCTTCCCAACCACGCATCTCAAACTCTAGCTTTCAAGCACCACATGCTACACGTGGCCGAAACTGCGGCTCCTCATTGGTTGGGAACCACAATGCTGCCCGTACATAGGTCGTTTGTGGCAGAGTGAGACTTTATGAGAGTGAGATGTGGATGCTCTTGCTTGCTATACTGGTTCTGGTTTATAAGCTAGGAGCGAGCACATGTCACGTGACACACATGGAGAGCTCTGATTGGCTGGGCAGAGAGTAATTGTTGGTACATGATTTAATTCTTACGTGTGTACGGCACGTCAATAAATACAATGGAATGACACAGAGAAACGCCTAAAATTCAGCTTATCAAGCAGCTTGAAGAACCGTGTTGTATCTGTTGTTCCCATGGCATTGCGATTATGTGAAACACACAAACATCTGAACAAATGTGGTGAAACCTATGTGTATCACACACACACACACACACACTGCGACAGTGTGGCCCAGACAGAGTCCATGTGATCATGCCTCATACACATTACAAATGCCTCAAAAAATACAGACACCAACTTTTACAGACATCTCACAGTGGCAACAGCTAGCTTTGCTGCTTCAATTCTCCAGTTTCCTCCGAAATATATAACGTCCATTTCCAACTAACGTCCCCTCCTTCATTTCAGTATTTGCCTAATCACATCTGGAGAACTCACTACAACCGAGCCACGTCCAATGTCAAGTGTTTCTTCTGTCCAGAGGTTCTGTCCACTAAGGAGGGCATTCAGCAACACCTGTGGCTAAACCACGTGAAGGCAAGGCGGTGAATGACACGTTCCCATGGCAACATGACAATGACGTGTCCACGTGATTCGACCACGTGGCATAAGTAGCAATGACACGAGAAGCGAACTGTTTAGTAAAATTCTGACCAAAACAAGTTAAATTTGAGATAATGACAACTTGTTTTCTGACATTAAAGTGTGACAAGTTGAGTTTATTTGATAGGACTTCTTTAGGAGTTGGGAATGACAAGATCACACTGTGGAGTAAGATCAGATGATAATATGTTTTGGGGAACACTTTGGTTGATAAAATGATTAGTAATTTTCTACATTTTTATCGCTGGATATATGATAAGTTATTGATAACGACCCTATGAATTGACTTTGTCTACATTATATGATAATTATTTCTAACTTTATATCGGTCTCTTCATTAGACATTAATGTTTTCGCACATGATTTTATTACTGCACAAGTAATGCATGATTACAGACCATCACAGGGCTCTATGATGTTGGAACTCATTCAACACAGCAGGTCAACACTGAGCATGGTTTTGTTTAAACTTGGGGAACGAGGACGCACAAGGACCAAGATGACGCCAATAACACACACACACACAC
>CAMPET010000098.1:97410-120406 GCA_946803715.1 Beroe ovata
CACACACAACAAACACACACACACACACACACACACACACACAGACACACACAACTGAGATCCCCAACGTGGGATATGGCGAATGATGGGGGTCTGGTTCACGACTATGGGGCCTCGTTACGATAGGGGTCTGGTTCACGACTATGGGGTCTGGTTTATGCATGTCTGTTAATCAAAAAATGAGTAGCGTGTATAAGTTGGCTGAATGTACAACTACAACATAATCACAAATTGACATACGCACTATTCTGTTCTATAAACACTATCCTGTTCTATAAACACTATCCAGTTCTTATGAACTACGGACACTCCAAGGTTGGGGAATTTGGATATTCAGAGTTCTACTTCCATTGTAAGTACTGAACGCTCCTAATCGCCTCTTGTAACCACATGGCACATCTACATTCGTAGGTATGTCAGTAGATAGCTTGGCCACAGGACCATTCTGTAATTCAGGCTAACGAAGCCTGCCCATAATTAGGAACTAATTAATAGTTCTAGAACTTTTGCCTATCCTATCAATTCGATGCTATGTTTCGTGGAGTTCCTGTATAACTGTTACCATACCAGATCATGCGTTACACTTGCTGCGTAACACTTGTTGTATCACAGTGTCACACTAGCTGTGGCCAGTGTCACACGTCTAGCTGTGTCACATGTCTAGCTGTGTGTTACACTTGTTGTATTGAGCTAGAACTGTCCTTCCTCCCTCTAGGCGCTAGCACGTGCAGTATCCTAGTGATAATCACTGACAGCACGTGCAATATCGCTGCTCTGTTCCGGATGTAGATACTCATCCCTGATGAATGAGGAGTTCACTAGTAAACGCTGTCTAAAGTCATAGTAAACTGGGTTATTATAACGCCTGTGAATTGTCAAATGTATGGGACAAAATTTTCAAATGGAGCATCGGGGGAGGGGTTATTCAAAAATTTGTCAGATAAAATCTCAGACGGAAGCAAAAACTAACCGATTCCAGCAAAGACCAGTCCACCAGACCACACGTATTGGAATGTGAATGGTTTGGTGAAGAACACAAAGGACAAGATCACAGTCAGAACTTTTCTCATGGTTGTAACTGAAATCAAACATCACTTCTAGAAGGAGTTATCATTCAGTAGATAAGACTTGTTAGAGCAACTGATAAGTGACCCGTCAAGGTGCACAAAAACTTCTCGATACTCAAATACCATCGTTCATAATAGGGGAAAATTGATCCGTTCCCGATCAGCAAATGGGTATGAAACTCACCTATGGTAGCGACTAGCACACCAGAGGAAGTGATCAGCGCTAGGACACACTGGACACCCAGGTAGCCCAGCGTGGAGTAAATCAGTGTCAGGGGGTAAACCTCCGTGTGGTTTGAAGTGAAACTGATACTGTCAAACAACTGTCCTGACACTGATGGGGACTTTCGTCAGAAAATGGGGTCAATTCGACGTCAAAGTTTGTTTAATATGGGAGCTTTGTCTTGATCAACGCCAGGAATGAATACTGAATAGGTTCTGCATGGAATTGAATAGGTTTTGCATCATGCTCACCTAACAAACCCGCTGCCAACATAACAGCACCAAAAGCATAAGAGTAAAATGCTATGTCAGCATTCGTGAAATGTGGGTGCTTCTTGATGATCTTTTCTTGGAAATTCCCATAAATAGCATCAACTCCAAGTGCCATGGTTATCAGGACAATACCTGTTGAATGTTGATACTGGTAACAGTCAGTGACGTTACCAGTCTGAGGTAGACTGGTAACAGTCTGAACGCGCGCATAACCGATCGCGCGCTATATACCCGTCATGTCATGCAATAATGATCATTGCACCGAACGCGCCAGACGGATTGATCCAATGTCTCCGCGCGCTACAACAATGCTGTGCATTTTACGTGGCGATTGTGACGTTCCCAGATGAGACACTTTCTGTTTGCTTTCAATTCATCATGCAAACAAAATCCATTAGGATATTTACCTAATGGATTGAAGTCGGGGGATATTGTTTGGTCAGCTAGCGAGAACCACACCAATCCAAATGACATGAGGAACACAGATAGGTAGTCAGCAAGGGTGTACCTTTTACCTGAAATGGTTTACTCAGTTTTTGATTGGGCATTTACCCTTTTCCCTATTATATACTCGATGAAAAAACGTCCATTTAAACAATGATATAAAGGGAACAAATATACATGGCACTGTTATATACAAGGCATCCATACAACTGTTCTATACAAGGCATCCAGATTCTTATAAACGGTTATCAAGATTTCGAAGAGTCGATATATCCCAGATTTGCTGCTGTCTACCTCCAGGGGAAAACAAGTTCTCCTCTCTTCAACTTTTTAATAAACCTCTCAGGATCCCTCGCGACAGACAATCTGAGCATCTCCAGTTTGTCAATATCTTGGAGAGCTGTCGTACGCTGTTGGGCGAGTTTGAGGAACTCTGACATCTGTCTGCTGTAACTCTCCCACAGCTTGGCGACCTCAGGACGTGACTTGAGCAGGGGAGTTTCTGTACAGCAGGAAAGATGATGATGGAATGCTAGATGATTCGAACTGATCACCGGTAGTGTAGAACAAGGAGCCGACTCATTGGTTTTTGACACCTTCGAATCCGTGTGATCTGATAGGCTGGTATCAAGTGTGACGGCTAAGGTGTCGAATTTTGGTGGGACAATTGACGCATCATTCCTCAGCTTTGCCCTCTTTGTTCCTCTGTTCTCCTCATCCAAGTTTATGCTGGCATCCCTCAAACAAGTCTCTTCCCCCTCCTGTATTGGACATGACTCTGTGACATCAGTGGTAGATGCTCGGTTGAACAGCGTGAATTTGGGAGGTCGTCTTATCAGTGGAACTCGCTGTACAGGAATAACTTTGCAGACAGCGGGATGAGGCGGTACATCAATCACCAGCTCATTCACTGTTCTGCCTACTCCAGCAGGAACTCTGCTACCGTCATTTTCAACCTCTCCTCCAAACTGAACATGACACGAGTCGGTCACGTGACACAGCTGTTTGGCTGGCGAATGTAGGGGTTTCAGATTGTTTTTCTGAGGCGCTGCTATTGTTTCAGCTTTCAGTAGGACGACACTGCTCTGATTTTCCACCTGCTCCCCAGTCTGTCGGGAAATAACACCTTGTTACGAATTCAATGATATTTCACGAGAAATAATTGAATGTCTTCAATCGTCTCTCATCTTTTACCTGGTCTCCTCTCTTCCTACGTAGCAGCAAACTCAAACCACGGGCAGGATCCAAGTTAGATGTTACAACTTCGTAGTGAGGAAATTCTCGAGGATACGCAACGGAAAGCTCCATCAAAAACGCAAAAAAAACGCACTGGTCTCTCCAGATAGCAAAAATAGCTGTTAAACGGTTCAGAAGAAGCCAGGAAATGAGATTTGAGACGGATAACGTGGGTTAATTGTGTAGCGGATCACATAACGGGGTAATGAGAAGCAGGAAATGAGGCGGGTCAAGTGTCTGATTAGGTCAATTCCAATCTGATTAGCGAGCATCAGTTGACTGTTACTCTAATGAGAACTCCAGCAACATTGATCTCCAACATTGAGTAGGTCATTTGTCGCCTTGCATGCAATTATATCCTAGTTATGATATAGCACAGACTAATCAACAATTTGTAAAAAAGAGTGGAGTCGAAAACTATGAAAGTGTAAAAAGCAATCGTGTGAATTAAGTAGTGACTGAGCAATCAGCATTTGTGTTTCAAGCATGACAAACATTATCGAATCAGTGATTCTACATTGTACATAGCATACATAGACATATCAATAGCTACTTTAAAAACATGCAAGACGAATTGTTTGTGTAATTGATATAACTTATTTCAATATAGGAACATGTATCTTGTGACTACATATTGTTTATGATTATAAATGAACATGAGTATGATATATCAATGATAATTGATAGATACCGCATTACATGCCTATCAAGAGCTCACCTAGAATCAATATTCCTCCAATCATAACTGGTATCAACTTACAGGACTTGAATATAACCTGAGATGGAGCAGAATCAATACACATGAAACTTATAATATGAAATCCACACTATAATTACTATATTTTCGTAAGACAGCAGTGAGGGAATGAAAACCTGAGTAGGAAAGTTTAGAAATCCCAGAGCAACTGTAGAGAGTCCCATTGTACCAACAGTGAGGCAAGCTAATACTACAAAGCTGGAGTAAGGTGGCCTGGGAAGAGAACGAATATAGAAACCAATGGGTATCAATATAGCATTAATCATGGTATACCGAAATATAAGGGTCAAATTGTCAGTGCTTAGTTAGCTAGGAGATGGACTAACCTTTCTCTTAGTTTTGGTGATACTGATATGAAGGATGAATCAATATAGGAAATCATTGTGACAAAGAGGAATTGGAGCAATGATAAGAACCAGCCATGACTTCTGAATCCAGGGATATGAAATATCTTCTCCTGGGAACCAATTCCATAATCAGAGGTTAATTTTAATAGTCAGTCATGAGACAAATCAAATTAGTAGAATTCTTGGTTAAATCTTACCTGAATATAACCATATCCTATAAATATAGAGAAAACGCCTGATGCCAGAGTTACAAACTGGACATGTTTGGAGAACTTTGAAAAGTTGATTCCACAGACAAGGTTTGGAGGATTAAACTGTTGATTCGATAAGGAATTACTTCCTTGCATATCTGGCTTTGGTTCAAGCTTAACTAAATTTAGGCTAACATGATGTGCACACCATCCATTCTAGTTCAGATTGGCTGTAGATGTTTCATAGATGATCATAGAACCAACAGTATAATATGCTTTTCATAAGAATTATCAAAATAAGAATTAAACCAACACAGGTGTAAGAATGAATTAACAATGAATACTCAATAAAATAACAAAAGCCGCAGATAATCAATAAGAAATGGATATTTTGTTGTTTAACAGTATCAAACATTGTCTTTGAATAAAGTACTTCCATACGAGCAAGCAATATATGTGCACAGTGTGCGCGGAATACTTGGGAATAATTGGGTCCGGTCTCGCAGTGTGAAAACTGCAATTCAATAAATCACGTATCGTGCGCTCGCGCTGACGTGCCGCGCATTTTTCGATAATGCAGTTGACAGTGCAGTGCCCGCTTGCCGGATATTCATGTTGTCTGTCCACTGTTTCTTGCGCGCGGCGCGCGCGCCTTCATCGAAGGCCGGAATAAAATGTAAGTAGCATTTTTGAAATAGCATTTTTCTCTCGCGTGTCGCGCGCGCAGTGCGACGTGACGCGCGCTCATGACTTAAGTCATAATTATAGTACAGTTACACCAGTTTTTATTTGTCAGATGTTACCTGACCTGCTTCTTGCACGGTACGCGCGCAAAAAACAGGTCAGGTAACATCTGACAAGTCTTTACGAAATTTTAGCTAGCGGGATAATGCCCCTGGAGTGGCGCAAAATTTGATTTGCGCAGCGCGCCGACAATTTGAAAAGCCCTAGAAACTGAAGTTCTCATGCATGTCTCGAATATATCATATCGCTCATAAATTTTTAATTGAATATTCAATATAAAGAACTCACGAATGGAAGCATCTGCACTGACAGGCTCATTTTCTCAGATTGTGCAGTGGTGAAATGCCATTTCATTTGTCTATTTTTTTGCAATAGCTATTAGATACTTTATGTGATTCTATATTACTAACCATTCTTTAAACTTGCAGTGAATGCTTTCATGGCTACAATTGCTATAATTGGAGGGGGGATATCAGGAATTGTTCAAGCTAAATGGTTGCTGTGTGAAAGATCTGCAAATAGGATAGTACTTTTTGAAAAGGATGCCACTTTGGGTGGAGTTTGGGATATTTCTCGGAGTATTGGAGTCATGGATTGTACAAACTGTAATGTTTCAAAATATGTGATGGAGCTCACACATTTTCCATGGCCTGTTGGAACTATAAACTTTCCCCATCATACAGAAGTACTAGAATATATATTGAACTATAGTAGTAGATTCTTTGGAAACTCTGCCCTTGATTGTAGGTTCAATTGTACCATAACATGGGTGGAAAGGGTTAGTGATGATAGACTAGTTATTCAGTACAAGAATTTTGAAAAAGCAGAATCTATTGAAGTGGATCATGTGATAATTGCTACTGGACACAGCAATGTGCCTAACATCCCTGTGAGTTTGACTGAGAAAATGAATTTTGTGTCTCATTCAGCAACCTACAAAAATTGTCATAGACTTGGTTTGGTTAACAAGAATGTTTTGGTCATTGGCATCAGCTTTAGTGGTGTGGATATTGCAGTTGATCTAATCAAGGAAGGTAATAATCATGTAACTGTTTTGACTAGGAGAGGAAGTTGGTTTTCACAAAAAGAAGATGATAAGGGGTCACCAATCGACATAAAGTTACCTAGAGTTTTCAATAAGCTTCCTCACAGGTTTCAGAATTGGATAATCAAACAGAAATTGAATATGACATATTTTAACCAAACCAATTGGAAAATACCCATAGAGTGTGAACCTGCTGGAGGAAACTTGGTCAATTCAGAGGAATTTGTCAAGCTCATTAAGAGTGATTCAATATCTGTGATACATGGAACAGTGGTCAAAGTTGCAGAAGACAGAGCTATCACAATAAAAACAAAGAACGATGGGGTAACAACTAGGGTATTTGACCACATCATATTTTGCACTGGATATGAACCATCCTTTGATTTCCTCTCTGATGAGTTGAAATCTGCTGGAGTCGCAACTGAAAAGGGGTTTTATCCTGACTTGTATCTCAACATGATCCCAGCAGATCACTCAGATCTGATCTCCTACATAGGACTCATCAACACTCAATACACTTCACCATTCCAGATCATTGATCTGCAAGCTCAGTTCATCTCACAGAAACTTGCAGGGAAAATAAAGTTGCCTGCAAAGGATGTTATGAAAGCATCCGTCGCTGCTCAAAACAGTCATGTGCAACGCCACTGTATTTCCCACAGAGGAACTCTATTTTTCCCCTCTAACTACCAAGATCAGATTGCGGAGGCTATCGGGAAGATTCCCCACATCAGCCTCATCAAGGACCCTAAACTCTGGATACAATACCACATGGGTCCCATCACATGGGCTGGGTATCACCTTGAGGATGAAGAACTACGTGATTCAGCTAGAGAATCTCTTGATGAGATATTTGATAAAGCTTATGGTAAATACTGGTTTTTAAAGATTCGATGCATTGCATGGATATGCATTTCTGTTTTTATTGCAGTTGTAGTTTTACTTTTGTTCTAAAGACTGTTTGTGAATGAATTTTACCCTTTTAAATGTTTTTTAAGATATTGTCATGCAGTTAGCGTTGGATTTCATAAGTTGCTCGTAATAATGCTCGTAAAATATATTTACAGATTGCACTTGCTTGTAGAACAGTAAAACATGTCTCTCATTACGATTCACCAGTCACCACATAGGTAGGTATTGCAGATTGTACAGTGTACATGATAGATGCTTCGTAATATGTAGCAGATTGATCAGACTTTCTCAATTAAGTGAAAGCTTTCCTCAGGTATAAAACCTTAAAACCCATTTGTAAGACCTATGAGGTTTCCTTATGTGGGTGTGTAACTATGAATGGGTGTGTGTGTTTGCGTGTGTGTGTGTGTGAGTGTGTGTGTGTGTGTGTGTTTGTGTNTGCGGGTCTGTGTATGTATTTGTGTGATTAGCGAGCACTTGCAACTTGATTAGCTACACAGCATTATTTGTCTCTTGCTTGCTAATGCGATGTATAGCAATAATTATACTTGCTATGTAGTGTAGTTTGTTGTGCGTTAGTTCTAGCAGAAATTCTAATCTTCCCCACATTTTCCCCATTGACCACAACCATTTATTTTATTCTGCTCTGTGCACACTGAACATCTTCATTCCACAATCAATCCTTATTTGTGACGGAGAAGCAAGTATGCTATTTTATAAATGCGAGGATCAAATGCCTAGCTATTACTACTTTACTAGGTACCCAGTGCCCTATGATGCCGTCCACTGCAGCTCACTGTCCATACACGGGTATTCCCGTCCTTATTCTGCTATAGCTGCTGACTAATGTGCTCAGTCACGTATATAGGTTCTGGCTTTGTACATTTGTTCATATTTTCTCATTTCGATAATACCGCATGGTATGCGTGTGCTATTGTATGTTTTGAGTATTTCAGAATACAGTGCTAAATAGAAAATAGTGCTTTACTTTCAGTGCAAAAGTTGGTATTAAAAGTTTCCTACTGTTAAACGACCATGATAGTCAATAGACCATAATAGTCATGGAATGGTGCTAATTGTGCACATACGTACATAGAATTATGCAAACACTTCTATTCGGTCGACTTACAAGAATGATTTCTCTACTTATCTTAATTTTCCTCGTCCTTTTTCGTCCTTTGATTGCAATTTCTTATCATTCCTATAAATAGAAGGAAGAAACCACACCAAATTGTGTTGAAATATGAGATAGTCCACTAAACACTTCTAAAGATAAAATCTCAGATTAAATTTGACTAAAGTTTTGCGTCACACTTCTTAAAATCACATATCATCGCTGTAATATTCACGACGGCGACCAAATCTATTATTAAACCCGACATATCATAAATAGCGTTTTGAACCAGATCGTTACTGACAAATAGCGGTACTGACAAATAGCGGTATATTCAGTTCGCTCGTATCCAATGGGCATTGTTCCTTGTCTTCCCATTCAGCTCGTGTCTAGCACCACTGCATTACAGCAACTTTAACCGCGGTCAGCTATAGCGACTGTCACTGCTCTGTCACTGCTTTACCACTGCTCTGTCACTTATGTATATCACTGCTCTGTCACTGCTCTGTCACTGCACTGTCACTGCACATGCATTCCCGCTCTAGCAGATATCGTTTTCTAGCAGCACCTTGAGAGTGCTGTACCGCGCTGCTGATCTGAACAGATCATAGGCGTGCTGCACTTCCGACATGGGCACCTTGTGACTGATCAAATCAGCGGCCGGTATTTCCTCATTCAGCACCTGAACACCGTGATGAGCTAATTAGATAATTGATCAATTACGGAGGATAGTGATTTAGGATCGTAATTGAATCATAGCATGGTGATTTAAGTATCAGATGCCCCAGTTTGCTAACGTTCACACTGATTTTGTCACAGCTCTCACCTTGTTCACTAGACTGGGAATGGTGTATCCGTGGACCAGCCCGGCGCTGAACCTGAAGTTTCTGTGCCACATTTTCTCCAGGTTTATCGTAGCTGATTGCCCGTGTACACCCAGCATTGCGATGTGTCCACCTAGTGTTAGGAGTGATACCATGGTAATACGTGTGATGCACGTGCGTCTTTGTGACGTGACCGCAGTACCACAAATACACTCGTGATTAAGATGACTATGATTGATTAATTAAATACTGTCTAACTGTGATCACATGACATCTACCTGCTTTGACGATGTCCTGGCAGATGTACCACCCTGTTGGAGTCCCGATGGCCTCCACCACCAAGTCCACCCCCAAACCACGTGTCAGCTCCAGCACGTGGTCGACTGCTCTCCCCTCCGTGTTGTCTATAGCGTGTACTGGCACAGAGTCCAGGCCACGTGTTTTCTGTGTCAACTCCACGCTATAGAGGGGAGGGAGGTGGGTTAGTGTGGGGGAAACAATATGCTGAGAGGGACGAGGGAGTTGGGAGAATTGAGGGGTTTTGTCAACCCTTACTCTACTTCTCTATATACCTTGTGTTGAGTCTGTGCTGGTTAATGTCGATTGCAAACAGTTGTGATGGTTTGTAATCTCCACTGGTGATTAGAGATGCAAGCCCCACAGGCCCCATCCCCACTATGGCGATGGTCATGCCGGGCTGTATGGCCCCGTCTAGGAGGCCCACCTCCAGGCCCGTGGGTAGGATGTCTGAGCACATGACAATAGCATCCTCTATGGGTGTGTCCCACACTGACTCCGGGATCAGCTGAGTGCTGTAGTCTGCGTGTGGGATGCGAGCAAACGTCCCCTGCATCCCATCAATTACATTGCCTGCGAGGAGACCATATAATTTTCTCTCCCTGTAGTTACAAACTAGTGAACAGTGTTCAAATTCTAGCAATCCACCGACCTAGCTGCCATCCTCCGTCCACACAGTGACCATGGAACCTCTGTTTGCAGTTGTAGCATTTTCCACACTGTGTTGTTGTGTTGATGAGCACTCTGTCACCTATCTTCCTCTGCTCCACTGCGCTGCCTGTGCGACAAGTTGGTGGAAACGGGGGGGCGGGGAGAGTTGGGATGGGTCCGAGAATGGAATCAAATCTCAGAATAGCGAGATATTTTGGATGGTGATCAAGCAACAGCTACAGTAACCGATTCCAAACTCACCGATTTCGACGATTTCCCCAATGCCCTCATGTCCGAGTCGTGTGCCGGGTTGGCAGGAGGAAACGTTCCCGCTCAGAATGTGAACATCCGTGCCACAAATCGTTGTTTTCAGAATCTGGGGGGGGGAAGGGGTTAGAGAGTGGAGGTGTCGCGAGATGCATTGATAATTGCCGTTTTGTTCTTACACGACCTGCTTGAAGATAGTGTCATCGACGAATCAAGGAATCAAGGATTATGAAAATGAACCGAAATGAATTGTTACCAAACCTGCTCTCTATCATTTGGTTTCTGATCCTGAGAAAGGATTAGTTTTGTCAAGACTACATGTATCGAGACGTGAAGTTCAGTGGTTATTGTGGCTACCCGTAGCGTGAACTATGAACCCGTATTCGGTAGTGTTGAATCAGTGCTGAGTGATGAATCATTGCTGAGGACCGATAGTGTCCGTAAGCTGATATCTGAAGCTGATATCACGCCAGGAGAGTGGGTTATATGATGGACAATGGGGTGAGACTTAGCAGTGCTGAATCCGATCAAGCTGGTCAAATTGGAATGTTCATTGTTCATGGTAGGTGACTGAATAGGATCCATTGAGCAAGTCAATGACACCGAGGCAAGGAATTTGGAAGTCTGTTTCCTCCAAGTTCCTCTCCAGAACTTGGGTGGCACTCTCTGAATGTGTTCGCTGTGGTCATAATATCAACAATATTACAATACGAATCCCACCTGTCTGCGACCTGAAACACATGTATTGAAGTCAGTATCACGTGTATGTTTTATGTGTAATAGTACAAGCAAAGATGTGGAATTCACCCGCTTGCCTGAATGAATTGGTGAAGAAGCAAAATCAAATAGTCAAATCAAAGAGAATGGGATTTTCATGAAGTTTACCTACCTAAGTAAGAAAACTATAGAACCGAACCATGTCTTCTCTTACCTTGATAATGACATCTGTGGGTCGCTGTATCTGCGGCATGGGCAATCCGCCCTCGAAAGCCAGTGGTTCCCCTGGTCCCTTGTAGACCACGTGGTGGCACGCGTCTGGGAGCCTGGTGACTGGGGTGTATCGGGGCTCTAGTGCCGCTGCCGCCATGGCGGCCATCTCGTTAGTAGAACTGGTGGTGATGCACCTGGGACTATTGGAATCACGTGTTAGAATATAGTGTGTTGTTGTGTAGTTGGTTTGATGAAGGAGCAAATCCTCAGAATGGATGCACGCTCCATCGAGCAGAACATCATTTGGCAGAGATCCAATAGAACACGGTTATTGGTTTATTGTGTGTTACTTTATGCAAGCCTTTCAGGGGAAAACGTTATTGGGGGAGGGTATATTAATTGATTGGGCATTTCTCTCCAGTGTTTTACCTGACACATGGCTTCAGAGGGTCGAGATGGCACATCCCAGGCATGCCAGTAGAGTGATGTCTGGCCGAGATAAGTGGTGGAGTCAGGTGAATGCTGGCAGTGGTTGTCGCTCCTGTTGTGGTCCCAGTGGTTGTCGCTTCTGTGGTCACCAAGCGTAGGAGTCTCGATAATGTTCGGGTTGTTGTGGACGGGCGCATAGTCCGCATTCTTTTCATATGTTTGCCTAGAGGTGGGAGTATCCGTGACGTGGGGTTATATCAACAAGATGATATAAAGAATCTGGACACTAAATTCTCCCTGCTCCGATATAACAGCAGTCGAGGGGGAGAAATGAACTGTCGTATTCGTGATTGAGCGACCATTTATGTAGGCGATCAATCAAAACTTGTAACTGGGTCAATCAAAACAAGAATCTTAATCAATCAAAACTAGAATCTAAATCAATCAAAACTAGAATTAGAGTCAATCTAAACTTGTTATCTGCATCGCTCTAACTTGCCGGCCTCCTCTCCTAAAACCAGATTCGATTTTTCAACATGACATCATCTCTTCTTTCCTTATCACAGCAGTGAAATAGATATGAACCGCCAGCTGAGAGATAGCATGTGTTCTGAGAGTGCTGGCCACGAAAAACGCGTGACCGTGTCGTGTGATACCGTTTTCCGACCGTGTTTCAATTTCCGAAACTGGTGGTGAGCTTGTTGTTTTTCCTGATCGCCGAGTGACAAGAATCAGGTGAGAATCAGTTTGTCACGTGACTGGGAATCACGTGACAATCTTGGGGAAACACAGTTCATCCCGGATACATATGGTTATTGGCGAGCTGCCAAATCTAATTACCCCGATTTCGAGAGAGATAGTGAGTGAAATTACTTAAGCGGGATTAAGGCGGTGCTTGGACGCTTTCAGGTTCCGTAAACAGGATCCGCGAACCGGAATTTATGCTTTATGTGAATGCACAAAGTCCTCATGAAACCTGTTTCAGGCCCTCATGCCACGAGTTTGAAACACGTGTTGTTGATGTGGTAAGCTCGTGGCATTGCTGGTGTGAACTCGGGTTATCAAAATCGTGACCTCGTGATTGAGGGCGATACAAGAGATAGAAGAGACTAATTAACGAATCATCCTGAGTACTAATTAATTCTCTCCAAGACAAACTCCTTATGTATAATGCAATATAATACAATACAATTCTCCATCTCTCTTCTTTAAGTAGGTAAGGTTCTTTTCATGTCTTTAGTCCGGTTCTATGCTCTCAAAGTTAGTTAGGCACCACTGTTTGCGCATGGTATTCCATAGTATGTAGAACGTCTGCCATTTGGTATCTATGACTTTGATCAGCCATTCATCATTCACTTTGTCAGTTTGGAGCGCATTTTAGATTTCTGCTATGTATGTACGTTAGAGTGGTTTTTCTCCACAGGTAGAGTAGATATCCGCTGTACCTACATGACATCATATTATCGGGCAACTTGAAGACATCTCACTCTAAGACAATCTGATGTCAACTGACAAGGCATTGGTTGCATGAACTCCTCATATTTCATGGTTAAATGATTTGAGAACCGCTATTTGAGCGACTGCGGGTATTGAATATCATTTTGAGTTTGGCACATTTTGTGACATCTACTGAGATATGATGGAATGCGCGAAACATTATTCATGATGGCGAGCCGCGCACGCGAGTTGAGTTTTTATAAAATGTAGATTTTAGGGAAGCACATGTTTGAGAGTCGTAGTACCACTTCCGTTTCCGAGGTAACAGCAGCGTGACATCTGATAAGTGTTCTATTTTTACTCTGCTGCATGCATCAGGTGATAATCTCATGCTAATGTTTCAGTGTAATGCGTCTCTTGTCAATGTTATTCATCATGCAAAATCCTCGCATTTCGTAACAATTATTTCCCTTCATTTGAATTCCATTTTCCATCGATATGGCTCATTGAACTTCAACTTCACCAATAATTACACTTGTAGGATGGGTCAGCAGGTATCCACAACAGATTTTGAGTATAAGTACGATGACGAGCCTCATGCAACGAGGAGAAAACTTATTCTGCGTGAGTTCCATCACCAGTGTTACACCATCACGTGTTACACCATCACCAGTGTTACACCATCACCAGTGTTACACCATCACGAGCCACTCTTATTAAGCTTCCCTCTAACACCCTCCCCCTCTCTCAGAGAAGTATCCCCAGATAAAGGAACTATTCGGTCCGGACCCCTACATGAAGTATCTTGTACCTCTGATTGTGCTTTTCCAACTGACCACAGCTTTCTACATCGCCCAACTTCCCGGCCCTTGGATACTGTTCTTGGCTTGGGCGCTCGCAGGAACTGTGAACCACAACCTCTCCCTAGCTATACACGAGATCTCGCATAATTTGGCATTCGGGCACTCCTCTCCCAGGATGAATAGATTTATAGGTGACTAGTAGTCACTGACTACCCGATTCAGAAACATGACTTGCTATTCTATCTGAAAAAAAGTCCCATATCGAACAAACAAAGAAAATGCCGTATAACTCCACCATTCTCTCCCCAGGTTTCATAGCAAACATTCCCCTGTGTTTCCCATCCTCCATCACATTCAAGAAGTACCATCTGGAGCATCACCGATACCAGGGTGACGAGAGTCTGGATGTGGATATTCCCACTCATTTAGAGGGGTGTTTCTTCTGTAACTCATTCCGCAAGGTAACTAGTCATATGTGACACATGTGACACATGTGGGTTATGTGTGTGACATGTGACATACGACAGTGTGGCACATGTAACATGGACAGTGTGACATGGGGCACATTGATATCAAGGCATGTTTTTCATTTCATTCAATAATCATGGTGCATGAATTTCAGTTGGTCTGGGTGTTCCTCCAACCACTCTTCTACTCACTTCGACCTCTTTTTGTCCACCCCAAACCCATTGAGAAACTAGAAGTTGCCAATACCCTTTGGACCATCTTCTGGAATTGTCTCATCTATAACTTTATGGGTAAGCGTGTGGTAATACCCAATAAACCGATCCATACCACCATGACCACCACAGACTCATTACAGACTATGTTCAGGTGGGTGGGCAGTGTTTTACCTGGCGTCCGGCACACTGCTTGGTCTGGGTCTACACCCAATGGCCGGACATTTCATCAGCGAACATTATACATTCATCAAGGGACAGGAGACATATTCATACTACGGGCCTCTCAACATCCTAGCATGGAATGTTGGCTACCACAATGAACATCATGACTTCCCCTACATTTCTTGGTCAAGGTAGGATCTCACGACACGCACACACACACCCACACAGACAGACACACACAGACTGTGAATACCTCATGCTCAAACCGTGGCCTCTTCACTATCAGTTTATATTTGGCAGGTTGCCCAAAGTAAGGGAGATAGCTCCAGAGTTCTACAACATGCCGAGCTACAACTCGTGGAGTGGAGTACTGTACAAGTACATCACTGACCCGGAAATAGGCCCGTACAGCAGGATTAAGAGGGGATTGGGATCCGCTAATGGTTCTCCTGCAGAGGGGTGAGTACCGATTTTACTGCCCCGGCTTGTTTGTCGGGTTGTCTACCATGTGCTCGCATATCGCCTGCTTGATATGACCAAGAATTTATACCATTGATCACGAATTGTTTTTCTGAACTCGGAAATTTCAGTGAAAGTGAAGCAAAGAAAAAGTGATTGTTCTGGTGTCATAGGATTAGCAGCTGCATTATTGAGGCCGACGCTGAATTCGTTTCTCGTCACGGCTAACGCATAATGATAATGATACACCATGGAGAGCTGTTCTGCTACAGCGAACTTGTACAGCAGTGTACACTGTACACTGTACAATGTACAATGTAGATTATACAATGTACAATGTACAGCAGTGTACACTGTACAATGGGTAGTGGGAATAAATTGCACTGTTCACAGCTCCATGGGCGAGGCTAGTACTGCTCATGTTGCAGTTCTAGTTTCAGCATTTGATCTTCAGATCTTGATGCGCAGTGTAATTGTATTTGATCAAAAATGAAATTGTATTTGTAGTTGTAAAACTTATGCGTTTATCTTCGAGCTAGTGTTCGAGAACTTGGAGCATATTCGCCAATGCCATGAACATGACTACTACTGCAGAAGTTGCATGCCCATGAGAATGACGGAGAGGTGCTGCAGTTGGCACACTATAAGAAATGCTACCGCGCGCGCCGTATCACAGGAACGCGCGGTAAAAATGACGCAGGACAGACTCGGCCCTTTTATCACACAAGATCCCGTTTATTTGACTAGGTTATGTACAAAGAAAAGAGTATATAGCGTTGTCGAGTAAAGCAAGTAAAAGAAAAGTTGTGTAACATCAGATATGAAGAAAAACATTGCCAGTCAAATCACCTAACTTAAATCCTTTAGATTAAAACAGGATACTATAGTAGCAGTACTACTGTAAACATAAGATATCAATGATCAAAACTGTCAAGTGCGAAGTGCCAACAGAAAACTCCCCAAGATTTTTTCAAAAGCAACTGACAACCTAATTCTTCTGCAATTTAGTTCAACTTCATGGATACCAAAACAATAAACCAATGGCAATAACCATGCCCCGTTGTCTGGCCGATAGGAAAGGCAATCTTGGCCGTGTCATATGCTAATGCTTCTTTCAATTACATCCACAAAATCAATCAACATCGTAACTTTAAATTAATAATTATAATTAAATTAAATCACAAAACTAAATCGGATAAAAATAGAATATGATAATTGCTCCAGCTCGTTATAATAAATGATGATATCCTAGCACTCTGCAATTAATGGATAGCTTATCATAGCATCTGTTCTATCCAAGCAGTGTTGTGTCTCTGCAGCTAGAATCAACCCATAATTGGATCAATTAGCTCAGTAATTTGGTCAATTAGCAGTCATATAACAAACACACACACGCACACAAACACGCGCACAAGAGGACTGCTACACCCGTAGTGTCTATTATAGCCCGCACACTCCTACTTCTCTTTAATCCTCGTTACGAGCTCCTCCGTGAATATTGATTACTTCTCCCATCTGCAAAAGAGACAAGTGTCACGGAGGGAGGGAGTCTGGATTTCATCTGTCCTGTGTCCACTTTCCCGCGCGTGCCCGCTCTGCACTCGGGGGCTGGAGGGAGCGCGCGCGCGCGGGAATAGGAAATTAAAATAGGACAGATGACATCTCGCAGAGGACTCCTCTGCGAGATGTCATCTGTCCAATTTCTGCCAGAGGAGGGAGGGGGTTGGGATTCAGTTGAATCAAGATATTCTATCAATGACAGATTAGTCGTGACAACAGATAACTCGGAAATAGGCACAGGAAGGCAAATAGCAATGGTGGAAGTGGTTCATGGGAAGTTTGCGCACATTCAAACACTGAATAAAAAACACAAATGTGTATGGTTATAGTCCTATTCGATATGAAGATCAGCCACAAACATGCAAATTGACAAAACATAAGACCATTCCCTGAAACGAAGATGTATATTGTATTTGTATTTGTAACGAACTGGAAAATTCGAAAACTCCAGGAAACTGAAGCTGTCACTCCAGATGCGAATGAGTCCAGTCAAATAATGTGAATGTAGCACACAACTCATGCAAAAACTCATGTTAAACATAATGGATGCATATAAGAACAACAGGTTTTAGTTGGAGGCGAAGAGTTCAGGATTTCTCCCTACCGTCGCGCCGCGCATTCTGATAAGTTAATGCGGCAAGGAGGACATGTAAAATCCCGCCAGCGAGGGTAGAGAAAAATCCCACAATGTGGCATTAGAACAACATGTTAGCTGATGCTATAGAGAGTGAGGAGGAGGGGAGAGAGTTTCGTGCATGATCACAAACATGGTAGATACCGGGGGTCTATGTCAGAGTGGGGAGAGGAATTTCTTAGAGGAACGCCGTCTTACGTGCCAACTAACTGATCGTGTCACTGGTTTTGACTCTAGAGATGGTGGCACTTGTGAGTATAATAGTGCAATTATAATTAGTGCTGCTGAGGTGTGCTAAGTGATAGCATGAATTTTCAATTTGGTCGAGGATGTTGAATGAATATGATGACATGATAAGCATACACGAAAAAGTATAAAAGTGTGGACTTTGGACTTGGAGTCGTCGATACGAAGGTGGTGACCGAACGTGAAGATCAAAATCTGTCGCGACCCTAGACAGGAGCTGTAAAACATCTTGAATAAAAAATAATGCGACTTAGGGATTTGACAAAAATTATGAACATAATCCAGCAACCATAAACTGCCTTACACTAAACAGTAAATGGAGTACAGGTCACAAAAACAGCTGGTCTGAAAAAGACGAGAAGGGAGAAGCTTTACATCCAAAACAGTGAACAAAGCGTACAGTGAATTAAGTGTATACATTCACATTGTACATTTAATTGTACATTGTACATTAAACACAATTTACCGTACTCTTGAAATAAGGGTGAGAGAGAGTAACTCTGTGTTTAGTGTTGCACTGAGTAAGGTACTGAAATATACGGAGCTTGGAGAAGGGGACAGTGGGACACGTGCACGTGTGTGTTTTATGTCAAGGATGTAGGGTACCATCATATATGACCAAATATAGTCACGTGACCAAACACATTCAGGTGACAGAGTAACCATGGTAACACAGTCAAGTGACATGGTGTCACCATGGTAACAGACACAGTAACAGCGGGTCAAAGAATGGTCAGCAGCTAACTTACTTCCTTCGGAAAGTGGCGACAACCCGGCCATCATTCCTAAGCCGTGGCGGAGTGATCCCCGGCTGTCTAAACACACGTGGGGATTGAGGAGTGATTTTTGGGTCGGAAAAGGTAAATGGACGCAGGGACATTAGCGAATAAAGGATGTCGTGAATAAAGAAGAAAGTAAGAACATCATCTTTAAGAAGCTCCGCGATAAACCAACCCTATATGAAGAAAAGTCGCGGCAAAGAATTCCCTAAGAGTAAGATACAATAGAAATCCTCAATGAACAGCAACAGCTCAGACAGATCTGATTACACCGTGAGTGAGACCGGGCTATTGAGAATTGTGACCACATGTGTGATCAGAGTATGTGTGATCAGAGGATGTGTGATCATAATACGAGTGATTATGATATTTGTGATCATAATCTGAGTGATTGATTCAAAGAGACGTGGTGCATACTACCGTGGAAAATGTTTACAAAAAACCGATTCTTCTCCAAACGAAAGTCATTTTACGCGGGTTCATTGACTGTCAAGTTCGAGTGTGTGCTATTACCTTCAGAGGAGTTGACTGATCGCAACATCTTTCCCCCTCGCTTGAGCATCTTCACAGCCTGTTCGAGGGTGCTTGACAGATGTTTGTACCACTGGTCGAACTCGATCTCATTCTGAGACAGAGAGTGATCAATTAAACTCAATTAGCTAATTATCATCCGATTAACGTGTCTCATAACTAGTTGTTTCATTGGCTGATTGCCAGACACTAACCTCTGTCCTGAGGTAGATGTCGGATGATTTCTTGTTCCGACACAACTCCAAACAGATGCACTTATCGTATGTTTTGTATGAGCATTCTCGCACCGATATCAGGTCATCCATGGTAATGAGATTGTTTGCCAATGTCTGAAAAGTAACATGTTACACCCGGTGCTGACACATGGTAGCAGGTGTTACCATGGTGACACATACAAGTGTTACCAGGGTGACGGATCAATCGATCGTTCATACGCGAAAATCAATCCTTTGTTATTGCAAGTAGTTATTAAAAGGCCTGGGAACCAGCTCTAGTAATCTATAATACCCAGGGGATATCACAGCGAATTGGTTCAAGATATCCCGTATGTATGTCGTGTGATTGAACCCCAGCTGCACATTATAGAATATTGAAACAGACATCAGAGTTTCTACATAAATTATCAAAGATAGTATTGTCGTAAAAAAGTAGTGCAAAAAGTGTAAAAAAGTAGTGCTATATGCACTGTAATCACTTTTACCCACAATGAATATCATAGACTGCCGAGAATGGGTACCAAGAGACATGCATGTCATACACAGACACACAGATGGTACGAGTATATACCTCATCCCGATTATAAGAAGAAATCACCCTTCCACAGACAGCTAGAGTAGGATTATCCGATGGCGGAATCTCGGTCAATGTCACAATTAAACGAAGCAATATGAGTGGTTCATCAAAGCGCCCCAATGATAACAGAAAACAATAATCTCCCGGATCAAATTTTATGCAACGAGCAAGATTATAAACGAGCAAGATCATAAACGAGCAAAGACCACGAGCAAGTGTTATATAGAACAGTGGAACCCTCACTTTATCATTGCTAGGGACGAGGCAGGGAGATGAGTCTCAGGTCATGGTATTGGGATAAGCATTAGGCTCATGGCATTGGGATGAGCACATGGCGTGGGAATACTCGTCAATTTGAGAACGAGAGATAAATTGGGATCGAGAGTGCAATGCTCCAATCACTGATCGTGCAGCTACGTCAATCATACCATAGAGTGCTCTATAGAGTGCTCTATAAAGTAAATAGGGTTCCACTGCTACACGCACACGTACAAATATCGAACAGGCAAGGGAGTCACGTGTGTGTGTCACCTCATCGCTCCCCACCAAAATGCCACCTCCCCCCGCTGCGCCTCCTGTAAACCACTCCAGTATCCTGGTGCCCCAGCCACCTCCATTGCGGTCGCCAGCGGTTGTGCAGTCTGTAGCGTACCTCTATAAATTATAGATAGTTCCACAGAGAGCTTCGTTATAGTAGTACGGTGACAACAATAGAACAACAGAATACATATAGATAGTGGAACCATCTACAAGACTTAACTAAAAAGTAAGTTCATTCTTATGTATTTATTGGAAAAATCGTTAAGTTGGATAATAACTATCTTAATCTTGGACTCTTGTCGGCATCATTGTGTCGAAAGACCCCACTTTTAGAACATATTAGAACAACTGAAATGTGTGATCAGCCTTTGACGTCACAGCGAGTTCAGCTTTTTTGTGCTCTATTCATTCTTTTCGACAGAGCGACTATGAAAGTCCGACAATATGCGAAGCTTATTCATATTGAGCAACAAACAAACAAACATACATACGTCATACATAGTACATACTACAAACGTCATAAGCCAGCCCAGAGCCTATAACCACGCACAAACACACACACACGAACACAAACACACACACACACAAAACACTAACCGATGGCTCGGCTCTCCACTCGAGACGGTTTGGAAAGAGGTGGAAGTACTTCTTCTGCCACTGTGAGAGGAAAGGTCCGCCCAGTTTGAGCAAGTATCCCTGCAGAATGCAATCTCCTGACAGATCCACACTTGCCGATCTCTTCGGCTTCTTGCTCTCGAGTCGGTCTGCTTCCGTGTTGACCGTTTCGAAAATCGTTTCTAGGGGACGATATGGGTGTAAGTGGAGGTGAATAATATAGCAGTGTGAAGTCTGCTAGAATACCAAGGGAAGATTCGACAAAATATTCTCACCGACGATTTCTTTCTGCCATCGATCAGTCAGGAAGATATCAAAGTTAGCGTAGTGATCATTGTCCTCCTTCGTGACTTTCACCCCCTTCGTGTCCTCCTCATTGAAATTACCAATGTCGAAGGCATCGGCAGCATTAACCTCGCCCTTTGGCGGCACAACGGGCGGCGGCAGCTTTACTTTAGATGCGGCATTCCAGTCCAGCGTGTCGAAGAAGGGATGTGATTTGACCTCCTCTGCTCCGCGACCCTGACATCCCAGCCGCTTCTCAGGTTTCCGCTCCAGCATCTTACTGAGGAGGTCTTTAAGTTCGGGAGAGAAGCTCTCTGGGAACTCTACGTTCATGGTGAGAGTCAGAGTGTCGATAGTGCTCTTCTCTTTGCATTTCGGGGGTCGGAATGGGCATCGCCTGCAGGCATACACGTGTTTGAGTCACTGTTTTGGGGAGGGGAGAGAGATCAATAGCTCAGATCATTTTCCTAGATCTATTGTCAATGGTCATTAACTTCATTGGTTATGCTCATTGGTCATTGCTCGATGGTCAGTATTTACCCGTTGAGTAGCTTCATCAACATACAGCCAAGACTGAACCAGTCGGCACTACTGTCGTAGGAACCCTTCTCAATGACCTCGGGGGCCATGTACCCGTGTGTTCCCCTGTGGATATGGAGTTTCTATTTCATGATGTGACTGAGAGAATTTGTTGTTTGTCGATTGGAATTCAATGGAAGGGCAGATTTGCCCTTACAGCATTTGTTAGAATCGACAAACGTGATCCAATATATGTTGATTTAGCAGAATCAACTGGGGAATGCACCAGACTTCAGATACGAACAATGAATTTCGCTGATGACTTGCGTCATGCCCTTTATACTCTAAATGGTATAAAGTACAGAAAACATGGATGACACCCCCTGCTACAATCCACACACACGCACGCATACACCCACGTACCATGTTACTGCTGTGACGTACATCAAACGTCTCTTGTGCTTTACTGCTAGAACAAACAGACACGCAGACACACGCAGACACAGGCACAGAAAGACTCAACGAACGCATTAACACACTCTACACAGACACAGGCACACAGACACATACACACAGACACATACACACAGACACATACACACACATACAAACACACTTACACAGTGGCAGTCGGTTTCTTGACACTGAAGTCCGTGGCGAGTCCTAGATCCGATATTCGAACGTGTCCAGCCTCATCCAATAGCACGTTAGCCGGCTGCAATGAGCAATGGTGATGCTAATTATTCATAATTCAACGGATCAAAGTGTGAATATTAACGAGGAATGAGCTCTCATTGGCAATACTTATCCTGCCAAGAGGGCCCAATACAAGAGGTACGGGGGCCCAATACAAGATGGTCCAATACATAGTCCCCCCCTTCTCTCTCCCGCTCCTATACCTTGAGGTCCCTGTATACGATGTTGCGAGTGTGCATGTGCTCCAGCCCTAGGATCACCTCGGCAGCGTAAAACCTCGTCTCCGCCTCCGTGTAGCTATTCCTCTGGGTCAGGTGATAGTGCAGATCACCACCTATGCACAGGAGGGGTGAGGAGGGAATGTTATCGGTGTAGGATGGTCGATAGAGGGCGGGAAGCATGGAGCGAGCCGTGCAATGACCGCGTCCCGTATGAGAATATCTTACAATCAAAAATTTTACCACTCAATTAGGATGAAAATGTTTCCAATTTTACAAGCAACTTC
>CAMPET010000098.1:139736-165178 GCA_946803715.1 Beroe ovata
TCGCAAAGACAAGCAGACAACAGTTCCATCATTATTGATTATACTAATTACTGATTATAGATAGCTGCAACTATCCTGAGCGATACTATGGGTACAATGGCACTTACAGATATTGCTATGGTAACGTATCAGAAAGTCAAGAGCTGAGTTATGAGTGTTTTCAAACAAAGAGGAACACTCAGTTATAATCACAAGACTCAAGAGTCTACATCTCGTATTCAGAACAGCAAGAATTCTATTCACCGAGTTCATCATAATGATATTATAATGATATTATAATGATATTATAATGATATTAATATATTCATAGCTCATGGCCTACCACTTTCTAACTCACGACTAATGATGGCCCACTGCCTCGCGAACTCATTATTCATTGAGTTGAGATGGATAGAACAAGAACGTATTGCACATTATGTTCTCACAGAAGATTGAAACATGTTATTGTTTCAGCACATATTGTGAGTTAACGAAGGCAAATAAATGTGCAAACTATAGAACTATTATAGATCGACAGACCGGTGTTTGTATACAATATGCTGCAGTATGCTATATCAATGACAATATGCTACATCAAGAGCACTACATCAAGTTAAACACGCGTGTGCCGCACACTATAAATACACTGCAATGTCCTGCAATGTTAACCACTTGGTATAAGTAACAGAGCTAACTGCGAAGTTGCGGCTCTGTTAGCCACATGGTCACACACTAAACAGCTGCTACAACTGCACAGTGCACTACTCCCCGTAATCTAACCATCTGGAAGGACGTACCTATAGTTCTTTACGAGAATCACACTTCAAACAAAGGGGACTAAAAACAACGATTGAACGATGCCGTGCATTTTGGTCATATGCCGCAGTGAGTCGCCTGCGCAGTGTTTGCTCCATGACAAAGGGGGGGGGTACCTCATTTAATGAGCCGGTCCCTTGTAAAAGGAGGAGAGCAAGGGCACAGTGAGGGGGGGCAGTGAGTGTAAAACACAAGAGCATCCCTTACAACAGTTGACTACTAATACTTCTGGGTAGCTATCATATTATGTAATACCCACCCAGGAATATGCTACAAAGGCAATGACAAGAGCCCCCTGAAGAGTTCATGAATAATACATGCATCACACCACTTCTTTATTCTAATAGAGCACTGGCTCCTATTCGTTGAAATGCCTCTAAACGGAAAACATCCGTGATGTGCCCCCTGCGATCGTTTTCATATTCACAGGAGCTAACGACATCTGCGAGCGTTTTCTATGGTGTAAAGCTCACAGGTCTTGGGAGCAAAGGAAGAATACCCTATGCAACAGAGTTCGTAAATGACCGTTTGTCGATTCCTAAATCTATACCTCGAATCAAGTAACAAGTTCGAAGGTAATTCGCAATTGGTTAAATATGACGTGTATTAGGATCCAGGACATCGTACACTGATTTGGGAGGAGAAAGTAGCTCACATACCCGAAACAGCTGTTTTCTGGATCGGAAATGAGACAAAGGTGAATTGTCGCACTAGGACACGTCACTCATAAACCATGCTAAGAGTGGAAGTGATGGTTAGATCAAGTGAAACTGAAATGGGTGATAGTTAATCAAAACAAAATGATCTGCCATGTAGACATTTCAATAATTAATTTATTATGGATTTGAGAGATCCAAATAGCTTACCGCGAGTAAAAGGGCAAGTTCATGCAGAAGTTATGAATTCTATTCAATAATCAACTTCTACTCTGATATTCATTATTCATGGTCAACATCATTTAACGTCTTTTAACTTACAAAATGTGATATACGTAACTCTGAACCTAAGATCCTGAAAATGTACTCGATGTGTCTACTGTCAACTGCGGGCAGTTTTCAACTCATGGCTGATTATGATGTTCTCTCATATGAGACTGAAAAGCGTCATTACAATCGGACAGTTGCATGCAATCCTCAGCAACAGCAAACTTGTACAACACCAAGAAAACCAGAAGATGAAGCACAACAGAGTATATGAAGACTGCATGACGCGCTATCTTATCTGACAGGATCATTTTACCCAAATTTAAGACGACTCTCTCTGCTGAATTCAAGTTGACGTATTTTCGCTGTCTTTCTTTCCTGTTGAAATCAGAAAATGGATCAATGTGTGCCTCATACTGTGAGGAATATTTTGAAGTCAAATCGTCCTCCATGTTCAAGTTATTGGTGGACATTGTCTGCAAGAACTTTATCCTCTCATACAACTTCATGTTGTCGGTTCTAAGAGTGCTATTGTCTTGCTGGAGAACAGCGTAGCTCGTCTTGAGCTGCTGATAATCAGTTTCCAGTAACTGATTCTTTGCTTTAAACCTTTCCCTCTGGCTGGTTACAATGGCAAGCATATCTGCTGATTCCTCACTTTTGGATAAGTTCATTAACTCAATTGCCTGATTAGGTTCCCCATCAGCCTCCTCTCTTACTCTATGAGATTGGAGTTGAGTTAGGTCTTGCTCTAATTGCCTCACAAGTGCTGACAACTCTTCACATTCACTGCTTTTCTGCTCAATCCTATTTTCCAATGATGTTATATTGTTCTTGAAGTTATGAACTTCCAACCTGAGGTTAGAGTTGTCCGCTTGCAAGGCTCTGTTTTTATTCAACAAGAGGAATTCTAGAGACCCTTCCTTATTATCTTCATAGCTATCACCGAATTCCACCAGTTTCAGGATTGACAACTCTTTCTTGATTTCATCATAATCAGAATATTGAATGATTTGATCTGAGGCCTGTGAATTCTTTATCTTGAGATCATTAATATCTTCCTCATACTGGTACAACTTTGCTCTAAATTCAGAATCCTTTTGAGCAATAGTCATTTGAAGATTGTGTGTTTCTTCCAGAAGTCTTGAAATTTCTGAATCCTTATTTGACACATCAGCTTCATATAATCGACACTTAATTTTAAGGTCATTCACTTCTTTGTCAATTCTTTCTTGTGATGCAGACTGTTGAAATTGTTCAATAACTTTTCCACTTTGGTTCAATTTTTGACTGGCAACATCAAGGTCAGACAAATGGAGCTCAATTTCAGCATTCTTTAACTGAATTTCCTCTTCATATCTTTTTTTAAATTCAAACAGCTCAGACTCAGAGTTTTCTAAGGACAACTGAAGGCTTTCAATTAGACCTTGCTTCTCAGCTAGCTTGACTGAAAGCTCATTATTTGACTCAGTTAATACAGATATCTTTAATATGAAATCCTGACTCAAACTCTCCTTCATTGAACTTACTTGTGACTGTACTTCTCCAGTGATATTAGCCTGACAATCCTCTAGTTTCTTTTTCAAGGTATCAATCTCATTGTCCTGGGATTTGAACTGTGCAAATTGCAAATTATACTGCTCCAAAGTTTCACGAAGTTGCTTTTTTTCAAGCTCTAAATCAGTTAAGGTGGCCAGTTTCTGTTTATGAACCAGAGCTTGGTTTATTATAGGTGATGGATCAGGAGCATCAGACAACTTTTTATAAACTGTCAAGAAGCAGGATTCAGAGTATTTACCCCGCTTTGTAAGACTGTCAATTTCCAACTGAAATGCTTTTAGGAGTGGTGACACAGTCTTCCTAACTACATCAGAGGCAGAGCGCTTGAAATCTTTACTCATATCAATAAGTTTCTTCCTCCCATTCTCTGCTTCATCTTGCCTTATAGCAATACCATTTGCATATTCATCAAGTTGCATCTGAAGTTCAACAAAACGGAATTCATCCCAAAACTCTTTAGATTGTTCTAGTGAGGAAGCCATAGCAATTCCCCTGTCAAATAATAACTGTGATTACCCAATAAGCAGGTTTATTTGATAAGTTCTATTCATCCAACTAGGTCTTTTATTAGTCAGAAATTCATGGCGCAATGGAAAAATCAAACAAAAAGGGCAATACTTGAATCAAAGATACTTGAATGCAAATATAGACAGTTAATATGATTTTTATTGTTTGCAAGATAAATTGTGCTTCAATGTCGTAAATCCACAGAATCACTTGCTGATTTAATTTGAACTTGTCAGACGCAGATGCTACCTGACGTGCTCCTCGCGCACGGCACGCGCGCCGCGCCTTCATCGAAGCCGCGCGCAAGGACAAGTCAGATAAAATTGTGACAAATTTAGGCCCGGCCCGGCTCGGCTACGCAGCGCGCGCGGAACAATTTTTCGCCACTTTGCACGTAATGTTGTCTGCAAAAATTATAAAACTTGTTATTTGAAAGCACTTGCCGGATGTTATCTGTCCACTGTTTCTTGCGCGCGCCGCGCGCAAGAAACAGTGGACAGATAACATCCGGCAAAAAAGCACAATACGGAGCGCGGCGCGCGCGGACACGCGCAGCGTGCGCTAGTTTTTGAACGCGGCTTTTGCGCCATCATTAAAAGTGGACAAATGAATTAATAATATCCGTCAAACAGTGCAGCGCGCGCAAACATTATTCGATCATAGCATGTAGCAATTCAATTCGTTAATAAAAAATCGCCGCTTTTGTGACGCGCTCAAACCACTCATCCAGTTGACTGACGAATTAAATCCTAAATCCTAGTGTCATTATTAATTTTGAATGTCGTTGGAATTTATGAGCATGTCATTAGATTGAGACCATCATAAAATCAAATACAATAAGAATTTTTCAAATTAGCAAGTGAAAGCAGTACATAATAATTTAGTATTCTATTTTACCAACACAAATTCTATTCTTTAAAGAGTTATATTAAAGATACAATATATTGAGTTATGACATACAGAGGCTCTTTGATCTTGTACTACCTATTATTGTAAAATGTTGACTTCAATTGGATGGTTTGAATTTCATTAAGAACAAAGATATTCCATGGCAATTCTTGATCTATCTTACCAAAACTTTTGTGAAGTGAGTCATGGTGAAAGGCAAAATTGGAAAGGAAAGACCCAGATCATCAGGTTTAACAATAACTTAATTATGTCAATTGAATGGCATCCACAATTAATTGCATGGCACCATTAAACAATCCTTCAACTCAGCAAACAAGAAAAAGAGAGGAGGATCACCAGATGGTTCTGATGCTCCCCTCGATAGTCAGTTGACATCTTTTGACAACTTTCACCAACCTCCTGTTGTGGATGTCATCAGAGGTCCAGAAGTTGATGATCTTCTCATCACAGAGGGCAACATGATGGCAGTATGTTAACAAACACATGACTTTTCAGCTTGCTTTGAATTCATCAACTGTGACATAGTAACTAATATTTCCAGAAAAGACCATCAAGACAACCAACACCTCCAAAAGAACTGAAGAAGATTGAAGTCCGCAAGAAACGTGCCATCTCTAATGCTCCTACTAAAACGTGAATATCTCTTACCATTCCAATCTTCTCCAGTTGATCATGGTGAGCTGACAACCTTATCCTGTTTCCATCACCTATGTCACTCTCCTCAGAATATCTGTGCTGAAGAAAGTTGACACATCTCTACCAGACATAGCTGTGCAGAGTGCTGGTCCCAGGTTCAATGAAGATGGTGACATCCTCCCTTATTCAGTCCTTGGTTCAGTTGACCAGTATAAGAACTCCATGCTTGCTACTGGAGATGAGGTTGATATATATGTTTTTCTTGAGTATCTATAACAAGAATAACATTATATTTTGATGAGAAGCATTGAAACATGTTGTATTGACATCTCATTCCTTTATCAGAGTTTCATTGATAAAACTGTCTTCCAAGTAAGCAAAATGGGCATGATAGATGAATAATCACTGTAATGAATCGATTATAGTTCATTGTGAAATCCAAAAACTGATTCCTTAGCTGCAAGATCACAGCTGACTTCTTGTTGTTAATCTGAATACCTAATCATGGCTTTCATATTTCTAAATTTAGAATTAACAATGCATGATCTGTCTGCTGCAGTCAATGGAACTGATTTTTCGTTTCAGCTCCCTGATCTCTCCTACACTCTTGTCAACTTGTAATTTATTTCAGGACGAGTTGAAAGCCCCTCAGCCTATCCTTGTTGTGCCCACAGAACCCGAAATCATACCGGTAATTTCAACTGCATTATCTCTAAATATCATATCGGAAACACAGAATAGAAAACCAGGTTGTTGATCCATTAACACGATCACCACAGGACACTCGGGAGGGCAAAGCACTGAAGAACTGGGAGAGGCAATTGAGAGAGCATGCTAGACAGATGAACATTGTAGCGAATAAGACTGGTAAACATGCTGCTTCCCTCCTCATGAACAGGAACAATGAATACCGGTTCAAACAGGAAGAGAGGTACACACACACACGCAAACTCACACACACTCAAACACAAACAAACAAGCATACACACACACAAACAAACGAACAAAGAAACACAAACACACAGACACAAACTCACAGACACACACATACAAACACACACACAAACACAAACAAACACACACACACACAAACGAACAAAGAAACACAGACACACAGACACACCGACAGTTACCGCAGCAGCTGGAGTAACATTTTCGTCCCCAGGACTATAATCGATAGAGCGATCCCTGTACTTGACCGTGGCAAAGGATGTAAGTGTAATTATGTGTTACCATGGCAACAGGAGGTGTTGCTTATTCTTCATAAACGTTGATAAATGTTGACATTTTAATATGGCAATCCCCCTTGTGACTNCCCCCTTGAAAAATGCTAAATACGAACTCTCTATCTCACGCAGATCGTGTAGGAAGTGAGTTTTGGAGTCAGCCACAACAAATCGGTGGAGACAACTCGTCAATAGTGTGAGTCGGATGATAGTCGTTTCCGCAACATTGCACGTGATTGGTGTTACCAATGCATGTGGACCAGTCTATGTATAATATACATATACATTGTATAGGTAGACTGTATATGTGCATGTATAATGTATATAGTGACTGGTTTACCAGTCACTATAGACCAGTCGATGGTGATTGGTGATAGAGAGTGTGTGTGTGTGTGTATCCGGGTCAATTTCTGCCTCCCAATCACCAGCACCCATTTCTCAGGATGACACTTAATAAAAGTGAGCAAGGAATCTGCCCGGATATGGAGAGGATTGGGCATCCCTTCATACCCTCAGGTTAGTTTCTCTTCATTCTTCAATGTTCTGGTCGTTCTCAAATCGATAGGATAACATAGATACAATATCGCTTAGTTTTTTCTGAGAATAAACAACTCTGTTTTCAGAGGGAAAACAAGGTCTGGTCTATCCATGGAAAAGAAACAAATTCCTAGAGACAAGGAGAAAAGAGCTCGGTGCTGCAATTGCTGAACATGAACCACACATGCCGGTAAAACACATAACACATCAACACACAACGCACGATGAAACGCACACTTTTTCAGCGCATACTAGTTCTGAACTAATCACCGGACTTGCCCTAGGATTTCGGCGGTCTTCACGTAGAGGGAAAGACAGAACTTCCCAAACAGGAAACTGCTGTCGTAGAAGAAGATACCAACGTATCGATAGATTGCCCAGCGTAAGTTGTATCTATAATAGTCCTCGCTTACTCGTGTTCATGGCACGCCGCGCAATGGTATCTCACACAATCACACAAATCACGCACAAAACACACACAAAACACACACAAATTCCACAACAGGGATGCAGCTCCTATTAGAGAAAGTGTAGAAGAGGAAACTGCTGCATCAAACTCTGGTCCGATACTTGAAATAGACGGTGTGGAGTCGAGATGGGCTGCCAAGAAGAGTGAACCTACTGTGGTCCGTGTTCTGTTCAACACTGACGCTGGCGTGATTGCGAATCAGAATCTCAAGCTGAGAAACACGGGAACTACTGCTATTTTCTATGCATGGAAGGTGGGTACTATGATTGGGGAATTATCTTACGGTTTCAGGAAGAAAGAGACTCTGAGTGTTCCCGACCTAAATTAACCCGAAAAAAGGGTTCAAAATAGATGTTCCAGACCTAATTTTGGCCGTAGAATCCGAGTTGGAAAGGATTTATGGGCTTACTCAATACTCATATGCAAATCCATGAAAGTTTGAGTCTTCGCTCAATTAGGCATGCAGACAAAAAAAATGAACATTCACGCCTCAGATGAGCGAGATAGACCCTCAATTCCATCACAGATCGATTCAGCGTCCAAAAATAAGTGGGAATCGATTGCTTTTGTGTGAAGATGAGACAAAAAAATTTCATCTCATTTTCACCCGGACTTAAGAAATTAAAAAACGCAAACCAGACACACAAGATCCAAAAAACAACTTAAAATTATTTGTCCCAGACAATAGTTCAAACTGGGTGTTTTCTACCTAGTTTTTGCCGTAGAATCCGAATTTGAAGGAATTTTTGGGCTAACACATCTGCAAATTGGTGAAACTTTGAGTTTTCGTACGAATGGACGCGCCGAAGAGATATAGACGTTCACGCCTCAGAGAAGCAAGATAGGCCCTCAATTCCATCGTTAATCGAATCAGCACCCAAAATAACGTGGGACACGATGTCATTTGCATGAAAATGGGACAACAAAATTTTCATCATATTTTTCACCAAAGTTGGCGAGATGAAAAAGCAATCCTGAGACAAAAAATCCGAGAAACAACTTAGAAATTTTTATCCGAGAAAAGGACTCAAAATAGGTGTTCCCGACCTAATTTTTTGCCGTAGAATCCGAAGGTATTTTTAGACCAACTCATCTGGAAGTTTGCCAAACTTTGGGTTGCACTCATGTTGATTTTGATTATTGGTTGGTAGAACGTCAATGGTAGGAAGAAGGTGATTGTTCGGTACCTACAACGGAAAGAGCTTTGATAATATCCTTTTCAGTTCTTACCCAAAGAAAACAAGCTCAATACGATTATGGAGGGCAATATCCAGAGATTTTACTTCAGTATCAATGATGGTAAGTCGATGAGAGTTTGAATATTTTACCGGATAAAAATAAGTACCACCATGACAGTCCACACCATAGCGCATACACTTATGTAGCGTTGCCACTTGTCACACTTCATTTTATGGAACGCGCTTCCAATAAAAACTAAAGAAATATGCGCGTAATGCGCGGCACTCACGCGCGTTCCTCTCAGTTGCCTAGCGACATCATATCTCCCACACTAGACTTGTGTATTCTGCACGTGCAAGATTGGCATTTCCTGTTGGCAAATTTCCAAATCAGACTATCTGCACGTGTGACAGGCCTACCTATAAAAGGAGAAGTCATTTACTCATCGTAGGATCATTTCTAGAGACCTCATTTTATCACGTCAAGACTCTATCTCCGTAATAAAGATGGCAGCTTCCCCAAAGAAAACTTCTACCCCCAAAAAAGCAATCAAGAAGCTGGGAGTTTCAAAGAAAGCCAGCCCATTGAAGGCTAAAAAGCTGATGTTTGCAAGCCCCGCTTCCAAAAAGTACAACTTGAGGAAGCAGCCCAGAGTTAACTACGCAGCATAAATCAGATGATTGTTGCTCATCATGGAGCCTGATTGGGGCTTGGTCTAGACCAACTCAGATCAAGAGATTCGAGATGTCGCCATTCACTACCCTTTCTCACAAACGATTTTAGCTAATTATACTTTGTCTCACTAGCTACTAGAATTATAACAAAATTCTTGATACGTTGGAGCCAATCATCCTTCTGAAGTTCTATAAATGGAACGTTATCAATGCACTGTAATGAAACTAGAAACATGACTGAAAGTTACGTTTGAGTAGAAGGAGTGAGTGCAAAAGCTGGGAATGTCACCCGTGCTGGTACCTCACCGCCATGACCTTCAGCTCACCTCATACTTCTTAGTGTAATGAGATATGATGGTTGATTTGTGGTAACCATGTGCAATTCTACAAATTAGTACAATACCACACGACATTTGATACTGAAACTATGACCTCAATTCACCGTGTTTAAGCTGTGACGTCACAAATAAACCCGAAATCTTGCAGATAATTTCTCTTGTTGTTTTCTTGTTCGAAATCTTCCAATTACTCATCGAAGAACCCACACCTGTCTTGACCATAGCGCATATCGATTGATTATATTCGTTACTTTATCAACAGCTGATTTACCAATAGTTTCTAGCTGTTATAGATATCATCTTGCTATCAGTCCCCTCCCCTCTTTGAGCAGAGTAGCCATGGTTTCTGACGACTCCTTCACAACGCCGACTGGTGTTCGTTACTTCCTGGTAGTATGGTCCATAGTAACGGTAACACTCTGTCTCACTGGTAACACTACCGTACTCCTTGCTTCACGGAAATTCAAAGCGATTGTTCTCGACGAAATCTCCGTGTCGGTTATAAATCATCTTGCCGTCGCGGACATTGGGTACGCTATCGTCAGCGTCCTTCCCACCATTCCTGTCATAGTGGAGAAGCGGTGGATTTACGGTCGGACAATGTGCATCGCTAACAAGTTCGTGACGAACGTGTTTTTCAACATGACGATCATGCTGGTGACGTTGCTCAACGCGAGCAAGTTATCGTGTTTGCTCTTCCCATTCCACACGCGATATCGCACCTCACGCAACGCTACGATCATGACGTCAGTGCTGTGGTTCAGTGTGGTCGCGTACAGCCTCTTCTCGACCCTGATCGCCGACCCCGATGTGTACTTTGACACAATCTCCTTCCAATGCTGGGTCAACTTTGGAAATAAGATCCCATTCGGCACGATCCAAGTCGGGTGGATGATCTTCACGAATGTTGTTATTGTCGTGTCCACTGTCTGGCTCCTGATTATGGTAAAGCGGATAACATCTGGGAGTATCCTCACCAAGGGTGGGGTGGCAGTCATCATGGTGTCCAGCATTTTCACCATCGCCAACATGCCGGCGGCGGTTGTCATGGCGCTGAAAATGATCAAATCGATCAAGTGGGACCCGGGGTTGGAGGCTTTTTGTAACATTTTCGCAACCTACATCTACTACATCAGTAATTTCTCTAATCCGATTATATACTACTTCTCGGTCAAGTCATTTAGAGTGTTTATCGACAGAAGAGTGTTGCAGAAGATTATTCCCACGTCGATGTACACATCTGACGAGGTTCCCGTTCCCCAACCCCCTCCCCGGCTTGAAGTGCAGCCGAACATGGCTGCTATCGCTCAGAGCGATGATCATGCAGCGTGAATGAAAAGAAAAACAATGGAGAAGGATGGAAATACTCAAAGATTTGATCTATACTACGAATTGACAAACTGTTTCTTAATCATTGACATCATTTGTTCGAATTAGAGTGTATAATCACACGAATGATTGTGATATGATAGCGAATCGTTTCTTCTCCTTTTATATGAAAGTTAAACTGGCGGGTCATCTCATCATCTTCATCATCCTTGTCTGAGCGTGATAACGAAACTGTGTGTGTTTGTGTGTGTTTGTGTCTGTGTCCCTGTGTTTGTGTGTGTTTGTGTCTGTGTCTGCATCCACGTGTTTGTGCTCATTCAACGATCGCAACTCTCGTCTCTCTCCTCCCCATAGTCCGCATCAGTAGCAACAGTATTCTCAACAACAACAGCTGATTGGTGCAGCCCAGTGAGTTCTATTTCTTGAACACGCACCCCACCACCACCACCCCCACCATTGCATGGTAACATCCGCACCACCTCACATATCCTGGTCGTCACGAAGTCGTGGTAAAGTATAGGATTTACCACTGAGTTTAACGGTAACACCACTATAGAGAGGAAGGGGTAGAAGCTGGACGCATCCACAACCTCGAGNGCGTCCCTGTGTTTGTGTGTTTGTGTCTGCGTCTGCGTCCATGTGTTTGTGTCTGTGTCTGTGTCCCTGTGTTTGCGCGAGCGTGCATGTGTTTGCGCGTGCGTCCCTGTGTTTGTGCTCATTCACCGATCACAACACTCGTCTCTCTCCTCCCCATAGTCCGCATCAGTAGCAACAGTATTCTCAACAACGACAGCTGATTGGTGCAGCCCAGTGAGTTCTATTTCTTGGACACGCACCCCACCACCACCAATGCATGGTAACATCCGCACCACCTCACATATCCTGGTCGTCACGAAGTCGTGGTAAAGGATAGGATTTATCACTGAGTTTATCGGTAACACCACTATAGAGAAGAAGGGGTAGAAGCTGGACGCATCCACAACCTCGAGTGAGTGGAGGAAGCAAATGCAGACAAAAGGAATACTGCAAATGAGATCTGTGATGATAATGGCAGAAACTCCTGCATGGAAACGCCTTGTTTTCGCCAAGCGATCCTTGGCTCCGTGTATCTTGTGAGAATTTCCTCGCTGTCGTCGTGTCTGCGTGAGAATGACAGTATAACACGTGCAAATCACGAGAAAACTGGCCGTGGTGAGCGTTAAACTGGCCCACACAAAATAAAACTGAGGGTCATCGCTCTTTACAAAATACTTAAACAAGCAGACGCCATCGTTGCCATAGAAATGGATTTTTGATAGGGACACCCTACCATAGTCGTCAGTGAACATCATTCCAACCAACATATCGATCTCTTTCCAGCTGAGCTGTTTTTTCGAAACTTTCCCATAGTACGCTCTGAGGATTTCCATGTGGGTAGATTTCGTAACAACAGATTTGAAAAACCTCAGTTCCCGATCGTATACCATCCCGTTGACAAAGTTATCTTCAAACACATCCAGTAGTGGTATAACAGATACAGCGAGAGAGATGAAAATAATGCAACAAAGCACCGTGACTATGGAGCATATCTTCTTGGGTCGTCTACACGTGATGTTGGGACATGACACGCCACGTGCTCTATACACACTGAGTCCCACCATCGCGAGGAGTGTGGTATTTGCACCCAGTGTGCTCATCGCACCCAACAGTGAGCAGTGAGAACTACTCAACCAGGATAGCCGATTTTCACAATACGAGTCGGGGTATACCAGACTGTCAACAACAGCAATTGATACGAGATATGATCCAGTTAGAGTGTCACCCAGGTTTATAACTAGTTTTAGAACCGAGTTAACCCCAATCTTTTTTCCGGTCCACCACGACCTCAGCACACCTATAAAGACCAAGATGTTGAGAACAACGGATACGAGTCCAATCGCCCAGGCGCATATTTCCAGAGTTGGGGAGGATATTATCTCGATTTGGCGGCACCCATCCAACTCACATTCGTCAGATAAATCCGAGCAATCAATGTTCCCATCGCACACCTTATCCCTCGTGATGTACTCTGTAGCTGAGGATTTGCATCTGAAGTTGTTCGGGCAATCCTCTTCATCTGTACCGTCAAGACAATCGTTGACCAGGTTACACACCTTGTGATATTGCACGCATGACTGGTGCTTCTTACACGCGTATATGTCATCATTACGGAATGTGCCGTCATGCTCTTCTCTGATGACAGACAAATCCTTGTTGTTTGCCAGAGTATGAAATAGGAAGACTATTTCTGTTGATAGAACGCAGGCCCCTGGCTCAGTCAAGGGCGAGAGGGTGAGAGGACATTGTGTGTCAGCACACAGCCCCATGCAGCTCATGTACACTAACACCTCTCCAAATATGAATTCACAGTTTATCCTCGACCTATAATCGGGAAGAATGATCGTCATGGAGTTGTTAACACCGTAATAATCCCCGGGAGGGATTTCAACTACCCTAGACACACATGGTTCTGCCGCCTGGTGACCGATGTGCCGATCTACGCCGGGCAGACAGTATGACATATGCTTCCTTCCAATGACTCTGTGAGCTGGTCTAGTCAACACAGGTGCACGATTGTTCGACGCCTTGCAAACTGACTTCTCTTCCCCACAGTCCTCTTTCCCATTGCACACTAGGGACAAATCAATGACGTCACGAGATCCAACCCTACAAATGAAGGTATTTCTACAAGTTGTGTTATCTGGAACGGGTCTTACTCCGTCGAAGAGTTTGCATGTCGGCCAAACAAAGTTCTCATCTCTCCCATCTTCACAGTCCACAGTGCTGTCGTCTAGCCAGGCTATTGGAATCCGTAGTTCGTTGTCGTGTCGCAATCTGATAATACCGTATTATAGTACAAACAATATTTGTACAATTTATGTGATAAGGTCAGCATTTCCCATACCTACCTGCGATAGCAAGTAGTTGAGCTGAGCGAGAGTCCATCACATCCCCGCTCGTCCTCCCCATCGTGACAATGGGGAACACCATCACAGATTAGATGCTTGTGCAAGAAGCATTGTGTTGTCAGTACGATGCACGCAATGTCTATTTCATCATCACACAACGCGAACTCCCTGCACAGCGCACCCTCGGAAACAGTAGATGGATATCCCCTCACATTACACGTGATCACACCCCTCTCCGGATCCGAGCAATTTGATTGGTCCCAATGTCTGTCACAGTACGAGGTGTAAACACCACTTTGCGTCTTCGTGAATGGTCCGCACCTATGCCTGTCCAGGAGCCGTGTAGGTAATCCAAATCTAGTACAAAACAGCTGTCCGTCGCGGGGATCTAGGAGTAAAGACGAATCGATGGGGATCAGCCTGTCAAAACTAACAGTATCACATGACTCCTCGTCGGCTCTGTTACTACAGTCAACTGTCTCGTCGCAGACGCGGTCCAGAGTCACGTTAACCTCCGTCGGCGGTGTCGCGGCGCCCCCTGCATCCATACGTGGTGCGCCACAAGTCAGTCCGTAAAAATGACCATTGCAGAAGAACTCATCATTACACGTGATATCTTGACAAATCATGTCACAAATGACAACATCATCAGAGGCAACTGTTCCTCCATTTGGATGACCGGATAGAGGACATGCTTCCTCGATGCCCTCAGCTCTGCTGCAACTATGGGAACGAGATTCTCCATCGCATAGAGCAAATACATTCACCGGTTCGATGAAAGTTTGGGAGGGTGCAAAATGGAATGCGATGCTGCAATCCGGCACATAGCCGCATAAAAACCTCGTGCCCGGAGCTGTATACTTGTTTCCCGCGAGGGGTTGTCGATCTCCGCACATCTGATAGCTGTGAGGGTCTCCCTCGCAAATCCTGCTCAAGTAGTACATTCCACTTATCGGTACTGAATTTTGGCCGTGTTCTGTCCACCAAACTTCCTTCCAAATCTTGGCAAAGTACTGGTTGTCATTTGTACATTTGAACACTTGGTACACCCCGTTCATATGCTGACAATATTCATTCACAAATCCGTGTCTTGCGGTCATCTGGCATTCTCCTGCAATGAAAGATAGGATACGTGAAGCGCAGATTATGCAGTGCTCTTGTTCGCAATATTGAAACACATGTTTCAATATGTATGAACCGGTATGAACCCAATGCTATACATCTGACATGGCATTGCAAAAGACACGGGGGCTTTACCTGGTAAAGGGTTGCAGACTAGGACAAGAAACTGTCTGGCCGCTGATTTGGGGGCGGGGTTGCAGGGCGAGGGAAATTTGTTGAAGTTGTACTTGCACTCTGTCGACGTGTTGGCTGTCTCCGGACACTTCATCGTGATGGACACCATTTTACCGATGAGTACCAAGTTTGGCACCTGACTGTACTGACTGCGTTCATCAAGCACACTAAACCAGTCGACAGCGCCGTCGTAGCCCAATTCCCGGCACACAATGTCTGCTGCTGTGTCGGAGAATGTTATTGGACACACAGCTGCTACTGCGATCTGTGGAGGAAGTGTATGTCATGTAGATTGCTGCGATCTGTGGAGGAATTATATGTCATGTAGATTGCTGCGATCTGTGGAGGAATTATATGTCATGTAGGTTGTATTATATCGCCTACTTTTTTTAATGATAAAATGATTCTCAAATTGATGATTGTTTGTCCGTTTAGTCTGTTCGTCACTTTTTTCTCCAAATGTATCCACCCAGACCCAAGTTGTGTACTTGCCTTGCGACTTGCTTTTGCTACAAGAAACCCAGCACTTGAGCTGGAAGGGGCAAGACCCAAGTCAACTAATTTGAACGTCACCTCACTCACATTTGCCGCATTAGCTGAGAAATTACCATGAGTATTATATCGTTTCAAAGTGCACACTGCACAGCTCTCGTTGAGGGAGAGCTAATCCTTACGAAAATGGATACAGGTAGAGTCAAACCGAGTGATATGCCAAGGAGTAGTAGGAGTCCAGCTGTTAAAAGGGTGGTTATCATGTTTTGTCCATGTTTTGTTCAGTTGTTCACGCCCTCAGATCTGCATATCTCCGGGATTGGACATTGCATTATATCACTCTGAAATGTATATTATGCTGTGATGGAGCGAGCTTAATAAGTAGTAATTCATGTGGTGAAAACATGCGGCTTTTTATAGTAAGGACTACTGAATTAGAAAAAAATCTCGTCAAAACAGTGCTCAACTTTTTAGTAAAGTCTAGAAAACAACTTGACCTGTGCTGGTTGACTGTGTTCCCAGGGAACTGCTCCGTCTTTTATACGCAATGAGCACTTACATCATATTGTCATAATATGAGAGAATTTACAACGGGCACTAAGAATACGTGTCATCGCGACAAATGGTGTATTGTTGAGGGTAATGAATGTCACTCTTCTGGGCCAATCAAGAGGTTCATTATAAAGCGGTTTAATCACACGGACTCACAAAACATTTACTCATCAAGCAAGTTAGATTATTCATAACAGCTGCAATCACGTGCTAGACCTGTCACGTCAGCGTGATTGACATGTAAATTCTAATTCTCATAGTATGACTTAGTCATATAGTTTGAGTGCGTGGTCTAAGATAGCACATCGCTATGGCACGGTATATTTTATCGAAAAACGGGCGTATCGCGATCCGTTCATTGGCAGACAACTCAGCTGACACTGTTTCAGGAGTTATTCTGCCTGGCGAGGACATCAGCATTCCACTGATATTCCTCAGTAAGCAGGCTGGAATCTACTCAGAATCGTGGCAGCTCATCACGAAACCAGTGCTCGACTCAGGCTCGCCCATCATTGTTACATTGAAGGGCGTGGCCCTCAAGCGAGATGTGTTCAAATCGGAGAAGGAGAAGATTGAGGTATAGAAAAATTGTGTTAAGCTTGACCGATATGACTGCATGCTGACACACACACACACAAACACACACACACACACTATTTACCAGGAGTTGTTGGAAAAGCGGCAGGCACAATACAACGTGAAGCTGCTAGTGGAGGAAATAGTGAGAGGTGTGCACACGCCTCCTCCCCCCTCCCCCCTCCCTCCTCCTGGCCCGAGTATGGAGGAACGATTCGCAAAGAACAACCCTTACCTTCACTACCAGTCTGATTACTATAGAGCTGCAGAAGCAATGTGGGTTAGGCTGGTGGGTGAGGATAGAACTTGGGATGAAACCCTATCAGCACTGAGACAGGTGATAACCAGTTGTTCTACTGTTGTCTTACTGTTGTCTTACTGTTGTCTTACTGTTGTTTTATCGTAGTCCTATCGATGTTTTAACGTTGTTTTAACGTTGTCATATTGTTGCGTTCACACCAGTTCATGCTGTCCTTATAATCTGTGCTATTCGAGTACTTACTCACAAAATTTAGATATGTTCAGATCAAACAAATTAGAGAAGTACAATTTGGGTGAATATTATCCAAATATCACCCAGGTGATACTGGAACTCCCAGTGGCGGAACAGCCAGAATGGATGGATGAGTTTAACAGTCTGCGTGCCAAGTTCACTGAGCGCCGAGTGAAGCCCATCTCTGAGGAGGCTTACGATCTGTGGTGAGTGTTTCCGTGCGGATATCTGGCACACTGCCCAGGAAATCTGGCACACTGCCCAGTTTTGCGGATATCTGACACACTGCCCAGGGATCCCGATCACCTTTCCACGCGGAATTCCGCCATGCTCCTCCCATAGTCTGATTTTTCCTCCCTGTTCAGTTTCGGGTGTCTCCGGTCTGCAGTTGACAGACTTGAGCAAGAAGACATGATCCTGCGGGCTCAGTTGAGATGTCCTGAGAGGGTGCATATTGAGCAGCCTCCTCCAATTGAACAGGATGCCGTGTCCGAGAAAACAGGTTTGGGTTAGGTCCAGGCGAACCCACCACTCCACCAGGGGGTGTGGAGTCCATACTGTGGACTTTGGGTCATATCTTGGGCCATTTCTGTGCGGGTCACTCAATCTTTCATTCTTTCTCTCTCATATACTTCTGTCCATCTCTCAATTTCTACCTCTCTCTCTCTCTACCTCTTGAGAAGTCTGAACATCGCAGATTTGAAACTCTTGCTGTCTCTCATCCCTTCTTTATCTTAACATTCTTTATCTTTTCTATCCTTTTCTTATCTCTGTTTGTTTTATAATGATCTCTTCTTTAGCTTGCTCTGAAACTCGTATTAAAGATGGTGAGTCCAGCTATGTTTGTGTGTGTGTGTGTGGCTAAGTGCGTGCGCTTGCAGTGTGAGTCTGAGTTCGTGGCGGCTGCTATTGCGAGAATGATATAGTTTGTCACCTGCCTCAGCTGGTGTCACCTGCCACAGTTGTCGATCGATGATAGAACCTGTCGAGAATTTCGTCGCGCGCGCGCAACTTATTCTCTTCGCGGCTTGCATCAGCGGTCTGGCATCGCCCGACAACTGCCACAGTTGGTGTCAGCGTGACAACAGGTGTCAGTATCCTATCTGGTGTCAGTGAGACACCCGGTGCCTGCTATACACTGCCCATATTGTGCTATACGGCATGTGGCAACATGAACACTCCCATGAAACTACTTCTCTCACGATACTGTGTCTGTGAAGCATCTTATTCTGGTATTCAAAATTTAATCAACATTTTACTGGCGTCAACAGGACAGGATATGTTATCCCGTTCACTTGTTAACAACCTGTTAACAGTATATGAACTTGTTAACAGTATATAAACTTGTTAATAGTATATAAACTTGTTGACAGTATAACTAATACTGTGTAGCATCAGCTTTGCAATCTCCAGCACCTCCAGACAGCAAGAAGGGCAAGAAGGATGACAAGAAGGGCGGGAAGGATTCCAAACCTGGCAGCAAGGTATGATCTTCCTTCCTTCATTGTCTGTATAGAACCTACATACGATACAGTTTTGAACTTCAAACTGTACAATGTATATTTTCACGCACACATACACATTTGTATACTGTGTATAGTGTATACTGTACAGAGTTGTGTAGTACATAGTATGTACAGTGTACAGTGTACACGATGCATAATGTACAATGTACACTGTAACTACCAGTATTTATTAGCGAGTACTAACCGTGACACGCTAGAAATCGCAGGCAGAGTCCAAACCGAGGACAGTTAGTAAGAACAGTAAGAAATCAGAGCAGCAGTTAGTACCGGAGGAGGAAGAAACGGTGGAAAAGAAACAGGTTCGGGAAACCCCAAACTCATGATATTATGTCTCTACTATTCTGGAAATCAAGCCCCACTAATATTAATGAGAGTCGGGAAACCAAACCCATCTACGATGTTATGTGACCCGTTATCTACGATGTTATGTGACCCCCATTATGTGACCCCCATACCCTTTTTCAGTGGCAAGAAATTACGGATCCGGTTATACAAGAAAAGTATCGCGAGAAACTAACCATTTTGGTGAGAAAACTTCACTTAATTTATACCACGACATTTCTCGTATTTTTTTGAAAAATGCAAGTGTTTGGGTGTTAACGTGATTTTCCATTTCAGACGCACAACCTTCTTCTATCTTGTGTTGATCACATATCACTGGCACTAGAAGAGCAGTTCAACAAACCATTCTGATATGGGACACACACACACACACACGCGCAATTCCTAGATGTGTGCGTGTCACTGTCAGAGCTCAGACGCTCCGTGTGAGTGTCAGTATCTATAGGAACCGAACAGTTAACAGTTGTGTACAGTTTGTAAATATAAATCTGTAGAATAAGTAAGGTTATTGGTGAAAGATTTTAGATGCCATGATAGTTGGCGATCCCACTTTAGATGTATATCAGAGTCCATAAACAGCCTCCAGAATTCCCCTTCACATTTCATACATGTGGCACTGGTCTTGTGATTGTTCCTAGGCAATAGGCATGCGTCAGTCTATAAGTATGGGGTGGTCTTGTGATTGGATCATCTAATGAATTGGGCATATGCTCCATGACTCAATATCCATACTGGTATCTCATGGTCATAGAAATAAAGCAGTGCGTGCTTGTGCTGGTATGTGATACCGGAATTACACATATGTCGCATGTTTAACAGTCAAAACAACAACCTCTCTCTCATTTGATGTGACACATTTGTCAAACTGCGCTATGATGCTCTTCCCTTTGCTCATTCTATGCTCCATCACGACCACATATACTGCTGCCATATTCGCATCTGATACCTACATTCTCCGAGCGCTGCAAAAAGAAGGCTTTCTCCAGTCTTACGTTACCGACTCGGATAGTATTGATGATGACGTCATTGTGTTTGGTGAGAGGAGTGAAGTCGATGATGAAGAGATGGCAGACTTGATGAGGCGGTCATCGGTCATGCATCCTGTCGTATTCGACCGTCAACTCATCACCAAGAGACTGAAACACAGTCGTACTGTGGTCAACTACCTGGATGACTTTGGTTACATCGACGGTTACCTCGGTAGGGATGTTACGGCGTACAACCTCTTGTCTCCCTTTGAGAGTGAGGTTGGGGAGGTGAGTCTCATGGATATGGAGGATATTGAGGGAGCACTCAAACTCTTCCAGAAGATGAACAGGCTCCCACAGACCGGGATCGTGGACGAAAATGTCCTGAACTTGATGACTGTTCCCAGATGTGGGGTCCCGGACATCTACCCCAACTATTTCAGTGAGCTCCGACTCCAGGATGATCGGCATGATGACGTCATGAAGTTTGGAAACCTGGTGGTTGAAATGACACCCGAGGCTATACAGAAGAGAAGAGAAAGCAGGGGATTCATGGACGAGGATTGGAGTGATGACGAAACTTTGGTAAATCACCGGAAGCGATACGAAACCTCTGACGAAAAGTGGCAGATCACAAAACTGGCATTTTTCATCGAGAACGACAGTGCTACCCTTACCGTGATGACAAAAGTCGAAATAGTGCGTGCATTTGAGGTATGGACCCGGCACGTTGCACTGGAACTCTACGAAGTGACTGATATCACCATAGCTCACATCAAGATAAGTTTCCACAGCAAGAACCACGGCGATAAATACCCATTTGATGGTCCAATGGGTGTCCTAGCTCACGCTTACTACCCCCGTAGCGGGCTGGTCCACTTTGACAACGACGAGGACTTTACTAGGAATAGTGAACAAGGTGTGAACTTGTACTACACTGCTGCTCATGAGTTTGGGCACACATTCGGGCTGAAACACTCGCTAAACAAGGAATCCCTCATGTCTCCCTATCATCGGGGTCTGCAGAGTGTGATTAACCTCGACACCGACGATATGGAGGGTATAAGTCAGCTATACCCACGCGGGGTGGGCGCTGTGTACACAGCTGATCACCCTCACGCAGTGGCGTTCCAGATTCACCTCCAGAACCGGGCGAGCAGCAGTCAGGATGCGCTCCCAGCTGCTGAGTCCACTTCCTGTGTGGAGAAGTTTGATGCGGTCATCCAGCACCCCAAAACGAAGACTTTCTTCTTCTTCACGGGCGAGGTTTTCTACAAGGTGGAGCGAAATAAGCACGGCGAGATATCGGTGGCCGAGGGTTACCCAAAGTACATCACTGATGCTTGGGATGGGCTGGAGCCAAACATCGACGCTGCTTTCGTTAACATGTCCATCTCAGCTGCGTACTTCTTCAAGGGTACCCGGTACTGGAAGTATGATTTTGAGGATGACTCTATGTACGCCGGCTATCCCCGGGAAATTGTCTCATCCAAGATCCCGAATGGGTTGACTGCCGCCATGAGCTCGGGATCTGTCACGTACTTCTTCACCTCTACTGCTGTGTGGAAACACGATGTCAACTCCAATGAGTTGGTGGAAGTAGATCTGAGGAAGTCAGCGTTGCAACTCCATGAGATACAATCCGCATTTCCTCTCTTCGTACAGGGCTTCTTCGGTGTGACCCACGGAAAATCCTACTCTATTTACAAAGTGAAGAACCTGGAGGGCATGAAGGTGTACCGAGGTAGGCCCATGGAGTGGGACTATGGACTACCCATGTGCACTGGGGATTTGACCCATGCTAATACACTGGGCGAGGCTGCGATGCAAGTTTGTCAAGCGTACGCTTTCCTCGGACTCAACACCCTGGACATTGACATTCCTGAGGAGTGCTATCTGATTATGGATCCGTTCCCAGTCAAACAACTGGAAGATATTGTGGAGTAGGTACAGGTGCCATGTCCACATTGTCCATCACTCATCAACACACTATGTATAGACTTATAGTTCAACTGTTAGACTAGACACAGTTTGCCAGTTTGGGAATTATGTGTCCTCATTTGAATTTGCAATCAGCGAAACATTATCAGTCATTTTACATATCTTACGGCTGGTAAACATAGGCTATATTAATCCAGATGTTCGGAAATGTAAAATGTCCATGAAGTGCAATTGAACATGATTCTTTGTTTGTCATCATTCAATCAAGGCTTTGAATTCTCAGCACAAGCTCCATTTTTTTCAATTCTACCCCAAAAGCTGAGAACAGCCGGCACCGTCCGTCTCTTCAATTGGCATGTCGCGCGCATCAGTAATATCCAGAATTGCTGGGTCGCGCACGTACGTGCTGCGCGATCTAAATTGCGAATTTGTAATAGCGCGCTACGTACATGCTTGTGGAATTCCGTCGAGTGTGCCAATTTTGAGACATTGGCTAACATTTGTTCACCAATACCAACATATTTCAACTCTAACCACTGCTATTTGGATTTCCTGAGTCTCTATTTCATTTTCCGTCACGTCAGCAGAGAGTGCTAGACTAAAATCAATGATACTTGATTAGATTTGGTTACATATTTTGCAGTAGAAATGAGAAATAAGGAGACGAAAACATGACCAATAACTTGCACTAGTTCAATACGAAATATTCCAGCTAAATTGGAGAGATATGCGTGAATTAAAAAGAAATCTTTCTAGAACAGTGTCATATATTGACCATCATTGCATTAGGGATGGAAGATGTAAGTTGATTTAATCACATCAATGAAAAATGTGATTTGACAATGTAGGATTGTGAATGCTTGCTAAATAGCAAGGGGAGGGAGGGACATATAAGGGAAATATTTCAAGCTCAGACACTGAATAATATGCGAGGTGTTCTGACTCGAGAATGTGTTAATTTCCGTGCGTGTTATTTGAGTCAGTGGGACAGGAAAGGTGAAACAGTTACAGTTTGTCAAGCAAGCACGAATACTCCACAGACGCTACTCAGCTAGTTATTGTAGTTTCACCAGCCCCTTACACCAAGTTACGAGGGAATTTGCACTGGATACCACTTTGATTACACAGCAATCAACTACCAATACCGATTTGTTACAAAGAGAAATCACCACTTTCTAGCAATGAAGGAAAATATTTAGCGTTCATTTTAACATTCTCCAACATTTGGTTCGAAATAGAAAGATAGAAATCAAATACACTGTGATTATTTAAATAACAATTAACTGCATTTGAAATCCCAATATGGGTTAACTGTTTGATGGGACAATAGTATAATCACACATTTTCCCTCTAACTCCGAATTGTAATATTTCCTGTTCTAAAGTAAGATAAAGTTTAATAGATCGTAACAAACATGCTTACCATCGGTCGCTTCTAGAAAGATTTAGCAACAACATTGTTCGCTTTCCTTAGCACAGGTAGCAATTATACATTTTACAACGTTAAAATGAGCAATCAAATCAAAAATGAACTTGATAACATGCAATGAATCGAAATGTGAAACCGATAGGAACCAACTACTAATATTTGTCCAGTTTAATTGTTTAAAGCGAGTCTAACCTCACCATTCACATAAAACAAAACCCAAGCTTTATTGGAGAACGTAGATCACACGACAAATATACGGTCAATAAAATCCCAGAAAAGACGAGAGAGGCATCTCCTATTTGCCTGCAGAGGGTCCGTAACAAGCCCATTACTGTTCAAAATGTACATATCCGTGATGAAGTCAGACAATACACTCGCTAAAGTGACCCCAGTGTGTTTGTAGTTCTCCCTAATGTACAGCGGGAGTTCTAGTTGAATAGCATCCACAGTTCCCTTCTTCCCACTGCCCCACTCCTGCACTGTATAGCCGCCGCTGTAGTAGTTTGTGGGCGGGGTACGGTGGAGGGGAGAGGGCACGGTGGGGTACCCCTCCTGCACCAGCCGCGCTCCCAAACTAGCGGGTCCGCGCAGCACGTTCTCGAAACTGTACTTGGTACACCTGCTCAGACACCGAATCGACGAGTTCTCGGGCAGGGGCACGGTGTGGAGCTGGTCTGAGGAGAGCGAGTATCCCAACTCGACCAACTTCTCAGGGTGTGATTGTCCGTGAATGTCGAATATCACGCCACGACCACAGCTTTGCATCACACAATCGCGCGCCACACGGATGAAGGCGTGGTAGTCGTGCCACGCGCGCTCCGCATACGGATTGTGCTGCGCTCCGTTGTCCTTGTCTCTGTTCACGTCCACTTTACGTCGGTTGAGATTGCAGATGATGAGATGCGGACGCTCGCCTAGGATAAGCGACAGTTCTGTTCGGAGAGTGACGGCTAGTTCGAGGGTGAATGTGTCGCGGAGAAGCGAGACACTGAACTTGCTCTGCGGGGTCTGACAGTGCGACACCTGTCCGTTACAACACCCCTTCCTCCGATCAGTGATCGCGTCCGGTCGAATATTGCCTGCGGGTGTATGACGTTAATGAATCGTGAAAAACTTGTATAAATTTGTAACGTATTTCCATTTTCCCACAATAACTTGATTCCTGGAAACACGTTTAAAAGTGCTTGCTTCGTCACCAGGCGGCATTGCTTTTGTGTTTGTAAAACTAAATGAACTGGAAATAGTGATAAACAGTGGTAACTATCGTCTTTTTTCAAATTCAACAAGATACGCGATTTAAAATTCAATTTGACGAATTTGAATGAATGAAATTTTAGATTTGATGTTGGATTACAAGCATTGATAATTTGAATGTGCTAGCCTCGAGTTTTAAATCTTGCGATATTCAAAATAGAGCCACGATGCATAAAATGCATAATTGTAAAAATGTTGGCATATCGCAATGAGCTTATGAAATTCACATCGCAGAATTTCCAGGAGGCCGGCTCTGTTAAAAACACAATATCTCTGATGTGTCGGTGAAAGAAAGTGCTAGAATCTAGCTACCAAAGTAGGGCGCTCTGGTACCACTAAGAGCACGTGTTGTCGCTGCATTTCCAGATGTAACTCGCTAGACATGGCAAATGGAAAAAATCGTTGACAGAAATCCTCCATTCGGAAAATTTCCAGCTGGAAGCTAGCCAAATATTCGGGAACAAACTTGATTACATCTGACACAAGAATGTGAATGAGGTTTCCAACACGTACACGTACACGTACACACACACGTACACACGTACACACACACACACACACACAC
>CAMPET010000098.1:165255-182490 GCA_946803715.1 Beroe ovata
CACACACACACACACACACACACACACACACAAACCTCCGTGTGGCGCCGTGAGTATGACGCACGAATCCTCTGACCCCGGGTAATACTCCGTGTAACCCGCATATCCCGCCTCATGTGGCTCACTCTGGAGCCGTCTCAGCAGAGACAGTGTCTCCCGTACTGAGTCTTTTCTCTGTCTCATGTGTCAGTACTGTGGGGTTGTCATTCTAGGATGATAGGGTTTTATCATTAAGTGGGCGATGAAAAACGGTTTAATAACAAGCGTCGCTTATTCATTGCACAATGATCATGGGTCCATGGTTATTCACACAGGGATATTGAAGTGTGAGTTTGATCACACTATCACAACATGTGTGATGGTGTGATGGTGTCCTGCTAGTGCGTGATAGTGTCAGAGGTAGACAAGCAAATCATCTACTCTCTAGGGGACCATCACACGTCAACAATCACGTGATTATTGTTCACGTGACAACGCTGTTGCTATGGTAACGTGATGCTTGTACGTACACAATAATTCTGGAAATTGAAATGAAGAACTTTGAAATGCAAATGATTGACGATTTATTTGATTAACTAAATTACTTATCGAATCTGTGCCGCAAAATCAGCTGATAATATGATTGATAATGATTAAAAGGAGTTGTAGTATTAACAAGCGCACCTTTACTTGTGCTTCAGCACCGTATTCGACTTACAGAATTAACTGAATTTTGATTAAAACCAGTTTAATTATGGCTGTTATTAAACTATCGACACGCTAATAACGTTAGAAGATTGAGCAAAATGTCAAGCATCACACTTCAAGAGAGAAACAACGCAAGAGTTAGGAATTACGCCGCCAGAGATTTTGTGACCTCTGAGACCCAATTAATAGATAATTAGCGGTTGTTCGCCATAATTTGTAGTTCACACATCCAACATAGGTCTTGGGTTGGGAGGTGAAACTGGCTATCCCGCAGAGAACACGTAACACAAGGGAGAGAAAGAAAAACGTTTCTGTTTCGGATGCAATTTGCAGACTGTGCTGCATAGAAACCTGTTTCTTTCCACAGGAAACGGGTTTTTGAGGTCGCTAGCGGTGTCTTGTGATACAGCTTTTATCACACCGACACTACGTTGGACTTGTGCCAAGAAATTCCGTGAGAACTTTCTGTAGAAATTACCGGAACCCGGGTCACAAAGTACAAAATAGATTCAACGGAAAGAATGGAGTTCCACATTTTCCATGGATTCTGGAGAAGAGCGACAATAAAATGCGAAAGATTTGGAAAAAACTTGAAAATAATCGTACGATTCTGAAAATATCGTCAATGAAACACGCGTTACCATAGTCGTTTATCGTCACTTTCTTATAGTGGAACATAGCATGCAACACAGTATGTTATGTCTTTCACTCATTCACACACAGACCTGCACAACGTAGTAGTTGCACCAAAAACTGCAACAATTGCGTCACGTGGTATCACGCATTTAAAAACCACGCTTTGTGTGTGTGTGTGTGTGTGTGTGTGTCTCGCTCCAGAGCCACTGTGACTTGCAGTGCAGCGTAAAAAGTAAATACATCCTTTGAATATAATGTTTTAACTAAATAATATCCGTGTATGAAACGGCTGTATCACTTGGAATGAGGGGTTCAAATCTCTGTATTGATAACGGTTAGATTGTGTTAAGTCTTGGAAATCAGAAATTCGCACACTCACTCTGAATGGTGTAAAACTATGAAATGGTATGAAATGCAGGTTTTGAATACCTTTAAAAACATAAAAGCAGAAAATACACCCACGACTCTACAATAAAATCTTTCAATAATGTTTATCCTTATGATATAGTTCAATATTAAGGTAAAATACTGATGAGTTTATCTTCTTTTTATCAATTGTAAAAAACGGTTAAAAATGTGTGAGTATCAACAATATTTCTCGTGTAGAATAAAAAAGGTACAAACTAGTCTTGGAAATGATGGTTCCGTGTTTCATGCAGTTTCTAAATTCATACTCTTTCGCAATAAAAAAGCACGTCTAAATGCTGCCAATTCTTCATGTCTCTTTCACAAATCATTTTCCGCTAATCCAGCACAAGGGTTAAACTATAAGTAAGAATATAACTAAAGTCTGATTATTAAAAACGCATTCAGACTATCTCTGCAGTCGTGAAATGCTTGTTTACAATACTCCAAACACTGACCCACACTGGTGCCAAGTGTTTTGATCAACTACATTTCATTTCCATGTTCATCCTTCAGAAGGTAGGTGGAGCAGACAAACCCTATGGCATACGCAACTGCGCAAGCAATGGCTCCCATAACGGTCACCTTGACTCCGGAAATAGACCACTTCTCGCTGGAGAAATTCGCCTGAAAATATCGTCATTTTATCCAACAGTGTTCTTATTCGTCTAGAGTTGAATCATAACTCCATGATATTAGAAGTGAAAATATCGGCAAAAGAAGATGCTATCAGCCAAGTATACCTTGATTGCACCCAGAAGGAACAGTGTACCAGCAGTTGCAACACAACTAATTGGGAATGTAAAATCAAATCCGTTGACAGAGGTGAACGTCTCCCAAGGGATGAGTCCAAAGAGAACATATGACAGGAGGGGGACAAGCCCAAAGAAACAAAATGAGAGGAATGTTACAAATCCTGAAATAATCAGATAAATGGTAATTTTCTTGCAGTTTGCGCTTTTTGCTGTGATTTTGATCTTAATGAAATCTAGTCGAACCTTGCTTTGCAGGCCTCTCCTCTTGATCAAGAGGCATGAAACCGAGTTCATAGTACATCATCTGATCCATGAAAATCTCAGGGTACTTAGCAGTGGTTTTCATGATCAGCGTTGCATCATCTTTACTTACTCCTCTCTCTTCGAGTAATTCAATCATTTCTTGTATTTCGCCATCAGGGTTTACTTCAAACTCCCTGCATGAAGACACAAGTGAGGAAAACGAAAGTCATGTTCTTGTCATGGTTCGGTTTTTTAATCTTAATCTATGATTATCAATGATACTGACCACTTCTCACGCTCATATTCCGCCTTTTGGTTTTCTCTATCAGCTGTAGCACTGATATAGTCACCCATTCCCATGGAAATAGCATCACCAACTAAATTGCTGAAACCCAAAACTATTGCATAAACAGGGTTAAAATCCCCTCCCTCAATAGAGCATATCACCACAAAAGTTGAGATGATTCCATCCAAGCCACCATAGATGATACTCTTAATGAACTGTCCTTGGGAGCTGAAACAATATTAGAAGCAATCATCTCATCAAAATATTGTGCATAGAAAGAACGCAACCTAACATTTACTCACATTTTATGCTTTTCCTCTGCACATGGACAAGTATCATGAGTCAATTTGGACATCTCTACATCTTGATTCTTGTAGCTATCACTTACAAGCTTTTGACGATTTTGAGAGGTATCCCCTTCCATTTCTAGGTAATTGCAGAAATGAGAATCTTACTACTTATAATGTATAATCATATGATTTATCCTACATCTATGTCTTTCCCCTTTTCCCTTTCATATATTAAGGGTCTCAAGATCTGACACCACTCAGTACCCAATCAAGCATGCTTATTAAAATATTCATGCCCATGAAGTTTGACACCATTCAAAACTAGGAGCAAGGTTATTACACATCTGACACCACCGAGTCTTAGAGAATGATAAGTATTTAGACATCACAAAGGAAGATGGGAGATGGGAATACTCAATTACTATCCACACTCCAAGCAAAACAGTGATCATTACATATACACCAACATAATCTTGAGAAAATAGTATCAAAATAGAAAGTAGAAGATCAGAATGACAGAGACCAGAAGCCTAGGTTTCTGCTAGTCAACAATAAAGAGAGTATCCCTCATTCTGTGAATACTTTGCTTAACTTGATCATAACAAAAACGTTCTGATAAGGGTAGCCATTTGCAAAAAAACAACTTTATTCATAGAACTGGTGAAATAAAAAAGGGTCAAGTCATAAATTATTAGTGTCATAAATGATTGAAAGTATTTGACTTGCGTTATCTGTCCACTGTTTCTTGCGCGTGGCGCGCGCGCGTATATGCTGGTTTTTATAGTAGACGGCCAAATAGTTTACCCATGGGCGTNGATGGGAATACTCAATTACTATCCACACTCCAACCAAAACAGTGATCATTACATATACACCAACATAATCTTGAGAAAATAGGACACTTTTCATACTATTTATCAAAATAGAAAGTAGAAGATCAGAATGACAGAGACCAGAGGCCATGGTTTCTGCTAGTCAACAATAAAGAGAGTATTCCTCATTCTGTGAATACTTTGCTTAACTCGATCAAAACAAAAGTTCTGATAAGGGTAGCCATTTGCAAACAACAACTTTATTCATAGAACTGTTGAAATAAAAAAGGGTCAAGTCATAATTTATTAAGGTCATAAATAAATAAATAAATAAAAGGATAATGGTATTTAACCATCTCAATTCTCTAAAACACTGAAAAGAAACATTCACAGCCATTTGAAAAAACGCCACCTTTAAACTCAGGTGTCCAATGAATCCATAAAAGAACAATCACATTTAGAGGAAGAAGAACTGCTAACCAATGTTAATGCCCCTTTTCTTTGCAACATAGGGTGACTTTTCAGATAGTCATTAAATTTAGATTTGCTATCTAAGTAGCTAGGACCTTCAATTTTCTGTAATACTAGCGTGGACACATACCAATAATGATTAGGACNAAGCCATGGGTAAACTAATTGGCCGTCTACTATACATCTGACATGCTTCTTGTGCGCGGCGCGGCGCGCGCGCCTTCATCGTGTGCACACATTGCGCGCCCCTGTTCTACTCAGTGAACTGAAAAGTCGTAGACGCGTAGCGCGCCGCGCGGAGTATTTGGGTCACGCAGCGCGACAACACTTTATTAAAGGCCAAAACAGTTTCGGCTGAAACTGTTTCGGCCTTCGATGAAGGCGCGCGCAAGAAACAGGTCAGGTAACATCTGACAATTGAATGATCACTTATATTCACTATTGACTATAATTTTATTCTGTACTTTCATTCTTTGTATTTATTGATTAATATTGTTGGTTAATATGTGTAATAGTGGTAATATGATTTATCCTGTTTCTCGATATTATGCACTCCAACATACAGTGGTATTAGGTCCAGCATTTGTATGAAAAATACCTATTATGAATGTTTTGTCAAGCGTTCATGTGAAAAATACTATTCTCTATTACTTCAATATTTTTATAGTTTGCATGTACAGTAATCAGTTTTCTAGCTCGCATTGATATATTAATGTATTGGTCATTCACATAGAACAAGGACAAAAGGGTTTGAGTTGTACACTCAAAAGAGAGAAAGAACACAACCCAGTTTCATTGAACTGTCCTAATCACATTCTTCATGTGACCCAAACTCTTCACATGACCCAAACTCTTCATGTGACCCAAATAATCTGCCATGACAAGTTCTTCTATTTCTCAGTTCTTTTGAATAACAGTTACATCTATAGCTAGGTATGGCTTGGGTGCTTTTGATATTCTTGGGGAACATTGTTTCTTGTCTTGGTACTGAATTGGTTACCTATACAAGTGTTATTAAGTTACAGAACATTCAAAGAGGAGTCAGACTCCATTCTCATGATGTGAAATATGGAAGTGGCAGTGGACAGCAATCAGTTACAGGTGACAATTAGAAACAAATTGACCATACTATTTGATTGAATGATTCTGTTGGAAATATAATGATGGTAGCTTGTTGGTTTCTTACTTGAATGTTGCACAACATAGCTCATTCTGGTGTCTATTCCCCACAATTAATCCTACATACAGGGGTATCTGATGGGGATGACGTGAACAGTTACTGGGTCATCAACCATGGCGTGGGTAAACAAGAACAGATACGAGGGGAAGAGATCAAGTGTGGCTCTGTGATCAGACTTAAGCACTTTACTACCCATAAGAACTTGCATTCTCACCTATTTGGAGCCCCCATCACAGGGGGTCATCAAGAGGTTTGAACTCAGAAACATTGCAGCAACTCCCAACAACTTCAGCTGGAGATATTCATGAAATATTCATGTTCTCAGGTATCAGCATTTGGTGAACAAGGTGAAGGTGACGAAGGTGACAATTGGGTGGTAGTGTGTTCTACAGATGTATGGGTGAAGTCTTCTCCCGTGAGATTGCGTCATCAGAGTACATCTAAATATCTATCCGTTAGTGGGGCAACGTTTGGGAGGCCTATATCTGGTCAATATGAGATTACAGGTAAACTAATCTTTATAAATGAGCAAATTTAGGAACTCAATTGACAATGAAGCAATCGCCTTTCCACTGTGCGTAGACACTGGATTTATTTTAAGTGATAAATCCCAATGAATCACCGCATGCATTATTTCCTTCCCGTGTGCGCTAACCTGTAGCAAGGTTTAAGTGAATTCAGTAGCTAGGCTGCAGAAGTAGCACGGCTCATCTACAAATGGCATAATGGGTGACTGCTCACTTCGTTGTGTCTCTATTAACATATGTATTATATATGATGTATTTTGTTCAAGCTCGCATTCATATTTCTTGAAAGACCAGTCTTCAATGACACATATTACATCCCGACAAATTGTAGTGCTAGAAACCTTGAATCAGCCAGTAATTCTGGAATAACAATTAACTTTTGTCCGATCATTTAATAAATTAACTCTCTCCCTCAGCCCATACCTCTGTGTCCGACGCGTCCCTATGGAGACCCATGGAGGGCGTAAGATTCATGGCAAGTTCGGAAGATAGCTCAAGTCACGATGAACTATAATGTTTCCTACTTCAAATATAGTTGTCAGAAGAACACTCTATAGCACATTGGGATCGTGAAATGGTCTCACAATTTTCTATCTGCATCTCAGGGTAGCTTATGTCATCGTGCTTTTAGATTAAGTTTCCTGTTTCATCATATGATTCATTATGAATCTATGTTATGCTAGCATATACAAGGATTTAGCCCATTTCATTTTGGTTTTGTCGTTTGCTTTATTTAATAATATTGTTTGAATTTGTTGGCGTTGTTAATGTCTCCAATCTCCAGTCTCCACTGTCTATAGAATCTATAGTATAGATGTAAATGAATGTCATAATGTATGTATGTTATGTGTATGTGTGTACGGGTACTGGGTATGTGTGTGTGTCTTTGCGAATTTGAATGTGAAAACAATGGTCCAACCCATTATCATGTATCAATACTATCATGTATCAACACATGCGATGAGCAATGAGTGAGAGAGTGGGGCCGTAATTAGTTTCAGCCGTGGACAACTTATCTTGCCACACTATGTTTTATGTGCACAATGCAAATTGGTGAAGAAACATGATATATACAAACTCTGACCTGCGTGGCTGTGAGTATGAGGTTGTGCAATGTGTATGTTGTGTGTTTGTGTGGGTAATGTTTATGGGTATGTTTGTGTATGTTTGTGTGCGTGTGTTTATGTTTGTGCATGTGACTGTGTGTCACTGTATGTGTTTGTGTGTGTGCGAGTGTTTGTGTATGTATGTGTGTGAGTAAGCGTTTGTGTTTGTGTGTGATATTATTTTCTCACCTGTGCACAGGTGATTATGCGCTCTAATGTCCTAGTGCATCATTTTTACACAATGTATTCCGAATTTGTTTGTATTTTCCAATTCCTTTTAGCTCATAACGACAGTTAAATCAGTATTTTGTGCGTGTGATATGCGCAAGAAATCCTAAATGCTCACACCCAAATTCCATGAAACGATTTCCATATGTTAACATCCCTCTAGAACCTATGTCCTGACACCGATGGGAAACGATCACTCCATATCGCACAATCTCGTCCTCACTACTCAGTTTAGTGAAGAAGAACTCCGAAGATTGGGCCGGAGATTCAAGAAACTCGATATCGACAAGAATGGCACAATTTCCGTTGACGAGTTCATGTCGCTCCCCGAGCTGCAACAAAACCCCCTCGTCCGTCGGGTGATCGACCTATTCGACACGGACCGAAACGGGGAGATCGATTTCAAGGAGTTTGTCCAGGGATTGTCTCAATTCACGGTCAAGGGAGCGGACAAGGAATCCAAGTTGAAATTTGCGTTTAAAGTGTACGATATTGATCAAGATGGGTACATCAGCAACGGGGAGCTGTTCCAGGTCCTTAAAATGATGGTCGGTACGAATCTGAAGGATGTCCAGCTCCAGCAGATTGTGGATAAGACCATCCTGATAGCCGATACTGACGGCGATGGGAAGATATCATTCGAGGAATTCTCCGCGATGGTTGGAACCAATACAGATTTTCACAACCGAATGGTTGTCGATATCTAGTTACATACTCGTGAAGTCGTCTGTCACACGGATTATGCAATAACTACAGGGAGTAATATAGAGCGTGTTAAGATGCGTGGTGTATATTATGCGTTCAATGGAAATGGTACGGTTGTGTTAGTACATGTTATTACATTATCTAGCTAGAGTACTAAATATGGTATTTTCAACAATGTGGGTATAAAAACAAATCTATTCAACGGAAGTTTCCGAAAAAAATGCTTGCCATTGTATAGATTTAGTGTGCGTTTTATCATTTTCTTATGCTATATAGCTTGTTAGAAGTTTGGAAGAATTCAGGGCAGTTCAATAAACTTGCTCATACCGAATTATAGCGTGCTAAAGAGAATTATGGTATTCTTGCGGAAGGGTCCCAAATTTCAAAACTGATCTGCCTTGATTCTCGATGGCCAATCTCACATGACTCACCAGATGGTGATTGACCAGCGAAAACTTTGATTCGACCAATGAACAATGAGATACGCTGCTGAAAGTGTTTTAAATTTGGGGACCCTTCTCCAGAAATACCATTCTCTATTCGAGTGCAAAGTTATATAATAGATGAAAAATCAGTGTATAGAGTTGCTGTTTCTCGGTTATTACAGGTTTTGCTGTTGTTTTGCTATTCTGAATTAATCGGTAATGGTTGAATATAGTGTTTTGCACAGTCTTCTTCATCCAGCAATATATACAATATCTATATTAGCTGTACACATTTATTTACACAGCATAATGTGAGCGTTTGAGCCTGGCAATGTGTACTTTATTTGATGGCACAATCCACTTTTGCACCCATAATAAACGCTAATGCCCCCTTGCCACTTGGCATCGGAAGTAACTAACCTTGTGCCAAAACCTCATTATCTTTGTACTTCGCGTAACGCGCATAGCAGTTTTCATGAGCAAATATACTTATTTCGCGCGCACGTGAATTTAAATGCGCAATTTTCCGATTATTGTACCAAACGTCGCACATATTTTGTTCTCAAATACGTCACCCAACGAACGATCATAACAAGTGCGATGGGAAACTAACCAAACTTCTGTCCCCGTAGCATGATGTGAGAAGTTAGGGACTATTTCTCGATATGCGGGATAGAATAGCAGTCTTCAGAGCGGTAAGTGAACAACTTTCATTATCTTATGCTGTAGTGTGTGATGTTGAGCGACAACTTTGACAGTCCAAGACTTAATATTCGCGATATTATGTTGAGCTCCTGTTTTATTTTCCCTGTGCTGGTAGATACTATGAACTCGCAGGAACGGCATAGCACTATCGACCTTTCTTTTGCTAATCTTCAAGCTGTAAGTGTATGCCAGTTATAGTAACCAGAGTTTTGGCTATGCTGTTGTAACAGGGAAGAATTGGGAAAATGAAATCTCTCCGATTGAGATGTCTTTAGCTGTGTGTCTCCCAATAAACTGTGTCTCACGAAGTTCTTCTCGTCTTCTTCTTTCCGATTATCTTTTTATCTGGTTATCATTTAATATCAATGCCCTAATAATCTATCAATTCTGTACCATCGGACTATATTGGCTTGCAATATTACGTCCTATGTTTATTAGTAGTCCGCATCAATATCATTTCTATTCCAGCAAGTTGAAGATCAAGAAGCAAATGAAGGCCGATCAACCGTTATCGATGTAGCTCCAGACACAAACGTACAGGAGGTCAAAGAATTCCTCAAGAAGTCCCACCAGATACGAGATAAACTGGTCAATATCGAGAATCTCGTGACACAAATCCGTGAATATCATCGCAAAATATACGGAGCTGCGTCTCGCAATGAAGGTGAGATCAGGGCAAGAGTGAAACCTCTGATTAATAAAGAAAAACTTTTAAATAGGATTCGATTTGGAATCGGTAAAGTTTTCTCTGATCCAGTAAATGAGATAATATCTTTCTCTCTCCTACAGAGGTACACACCAAGCTGAACCAAGCAATGGATGAGATCCGGGCGCTCTTCGATACTGTGAAGAATTCACTCAAAGAAATGGAACAACAATCTTCAGTAATACTACTTGAATCTATGGAAGATTACAATGATTCGCCAAGAAGTTATTGATGATCGGGGTTTTTGGATTATGGTTTCTGAGCTAAAGCTTCACTTAATCACCTCCTCAGGACATTGAAAAGAGGGAAGGTGCAAGTCGGAAAAGACCAGCGGATATCCGAATTATGAGCTCACAGTACATGTCATTGCAATGCTGGTTTTTCGAGACATGGACTGAGTACAATGAGTGTCAGTGTCAGTATCGGGAGCGGTGTAAAGAGAAACTAACTCGACAGATTCAAATTAGTACGTGTTGACTGTCGTGGGAGGAATATTTCCCCCATGGGTGTGAAATTATCCAATCAATACATGTGCAATGCCCATTATGCACCTTGTGAACCACTCATGATATTGTAAATCTACCGCAACTTTAATTACAGCTGAGAAGAAGGTTACGCCGGAAGAAATCAATGACATGATCGAGAGTGGTAATTTCACCGTGTTCTCCTACAATGTTAGTTCCGGAAAATACGGTTTTGAGACTGGCAAAGTACCAAAAGAAACGGCTGTGTCGCTAAATTCCACATCTTTCAGGCTCAATTCCAACAAAAAGACATAGAGGAGCTAAAGAGTAGGCAAAATGACATAACCAAGCTTGCTGAGAGTTTGAAGGTTCGCATGTTTTGTATTCCTTCTTCATGTCGCTTCCGATGTTTAGTTGTCACTGTATCACGTGAAGATTTCACAGATTTCGCCTCAGAGAAGAGCAATAGGGTCTTAATTCGATCAGGAATCGATTCAGCGTCGAAAAATACCCTGGAATCGCTGATACTGGTTCAAAAATCGGATAAAAATTTTTTGTCGAATTTCTGATCTGAGTATCAGCAAAATGTAGTGAGTGATTCTCACACTTTTATCTTTTGACTTTGGAGGTCTCTAATGACAACTTTGATGGAACTTATGATTTTTCAACAAACCATCTCTCCTACTCTCACACTTCAAGTATCAACTCTTTCTACGATCATGGGGGTTCATAGCCGCCATGAAACCAAACCCAAATCTCGATTTCAAACTTGAGGGAAGCAAACCCTGCAAAAATGCGAAAATCATTGAGGCACCAAAATCATTTTTTCCCAGAGATACGAGTGGCAATACGTGTTTCTAGGATATTCGACGTAGAATTCGAGTTCGGAGGAATTGTTGAGCTAGACGTTTACGAAGTCCAAATATCCCAGGCGCTTCACGAAATGTTCAAAGACCTGAACCTGATGGTGGAACAGCAGGGTGAGATGCTGAACAATATCGAGCGGAATGTGGAGAATGCCAAGGAGTATGTGGGGGACGCAGAGAGAAATTGTCAGATGGCTGTGGATTACACGCGGAAAATCAGGAAGGTGGGTTGAAAATGAGATGAGCGATCACAATATGTAGTTTGATCCGTCTTTAATTATTGATTGCTATAGTTCTAACAAACCTTTTCAACTCGATATTTTCAGAAAAAACTAATATGCGCGCTGGTGATTATCGCCATATTTGTGATTATCGGAGCAGTAATTGCGATCGTGGTGCACATCAACAAATCCACTTGACATTCTCAGCGTAGAGTGAGTGATTTCTGGTACAATGATTATACCCCCTCGCCCCCCCTTACCCACTCCCCAACAACTGCCCTGTTGTCTGTGTTGGACTTCATATCGTGGACATGTGCTGGAAATAGAAACACTGTAGTATCATGCATTCCGAGTATACATAAGACCGATGAGACATGTAAATATTAACGTTGATTTGTAAAGTTTTTCCTGATCGGCTACTAAAGCTTGGCGCTGGATACCTTTAGCGTCATAATCCACAGAATGGTGATTTTGACCTGTGTGACAATGTCTATGGATGAGTCTGAAATCATACAGCCAGCTCTACTCCATCTTTTGCTCCCTGTTTTGCTCCTGTACACTGCATTTGCCACGTGTATTCATTTGCCACGTGCATACATCCCATCCCATGTGTAATGTGTGTGTGTAGGATTGGGTTAGTAGCATGTTTCTCCTCTTCTTTCCGTTACAATAATTCTTTAGTCTTAACCGTTTATACCATGTCACGGAATTACTAGGTGAGCTATAGTGTAAATGATCACATTAATGTGTTGTTCGCAATTACAATCATACGGGTTAATTCTTGTAAGCATGGTTAATTTCGTTTTTTAATAATTATCTCTTGATGCAATACTTATCATAGATAGCTGGCGCTGCTATGGCAGCACAGACACTGGCTAATGATCGGATAATGATAGAAATCAGTCGCCCTAATTTAACTTTTCACGTCAAGCTCACCACATGACGTATCGTTCACCCTATCTCCACACCCCAATTCCACCCGTGTTCATTGTTTGATGACTAGGAATGTCCATATTTCATCCGGTGATCTATCATAAGTATTATAGTAGGTGAAATGACGTGCTGGTCGCGTAATTTATTATTGATAGCCTTGATCTCTTTGAATTCAAGACCAACGTTTGCAGGGTGGTATCAATGTGGCTCACTTCTAGATAAACTTCATTTTCGTCACACGGAAAGTTCTGTTTACTTCTGAATTATGAACGAAATTTGGTTTACAGGCCATGTTAAGATACTTGCATATCTCACTTGGCTGTTCCTTTACCGTAGCAACAGTAGTCGACCACATTAGTACGACTCTGCAAACGTCAGGCTTGGTATTCCGTCAAATGGAAGTTACCATGGTAACTATCGATTCGCAGTATAATGATCCGGTATGACCGTCACTCTGATTAAGGAAATTATGTAATTGATGATCATTGACAGTAAAATTGTAAACCTTTAAAACTGATTCTTTCTGATTTCAATTCAACCAACTAAATAACGCGATATAACACACTTTCCTCCTTCTTTCCACACTTGGAGTACAATCAACAGTCATTTCTCAAACACAATCATATATCATTCTTCCGAGTTTTAACGGTTCTGTCTCACATTTCTCTATTCTGACCATGCATCTAAAAATTCCTCTGATCCCGTCACATTCTCTCTTTTACCGGAAACTCCTCACCACAACACAAATGTCCACCACACTCGCGTCTCATCAGAATATCAGATTGCTTGGCGAGAGAATATGTTTGACCCTGGGTGACATCCGTGGCAGCTGATCCCAGGGCGTGGTCAGGGGCCTACTCGAGCTGGAGTAGTCTGACCACCGGGATTTTGGCGGGGATGTGGGTGGGAATAGTGCCCTCCCCTCCCTATCCCACCTCTCTATCAGCTCTGATCCCGTCACGCAAACACGGGATCTCCGACTGGTCAGTTTCCGCTCCGCGTTCTTGGCTCCCTCGTGACGGAGGCTGGGTTTTTGCCGTTGTCCCACCAACTCCTTCACTCGTTCTATCTGAATCTGTAGTAGGGGCAGCCCCGCAACCGGCACAAAATCCCTCTCCACCTCCTTTGATTCCCCCAGCTTTACGCTGCTGACGATGAGACTTGGCGCCGTGGCGGCGGTACCGTCCTCCCCCTCCACCCCTCTGGTAATGAATTTGTTGTAGGAGCGGGGCTGACATTTGGACGGAGTCCTAATTGGAGTCTGGTAGCGTCTCAGCTGCATGAACGCAGCCTTGAACTGCTGATCTTTCTCGAAATCTCTGAACTTCCTCCTGTACGTTTCTTTGTCCATGGCCTTGGTAAGTTTGGGCGTGGCCGCTACGTGTTCAGAATACGAGTCGTACCTCTGACTTCGGGTATTTCCAGTCTTGAACCGATCCCGATCCTTCTTAGCACTTGTTTCCCGGACCTTGAACGCGGTAGTTTTGGGTTTCTTGGCGGCACTGAGGATATCTTGCTGTATGAAGTTAGTGTTCAATCCGTCGAATAGGTGGTCCTTGGTTACCAGGGGCAACGAATTGCTGAATATTTCCGATAACTTCCTCTCGTTGCCGTCCATGATTTCGCTCTTGAGAAGATTGAGACTGACGATGGCTTCTGTCATGGCTTTGTCCAAGCTCTGCAGTGGTTATATGAGTGGGGTTAGCAAGGAATACTTATCTGGGTACTATACAAAGGGTGCTATTCATCTCGATTAATATAATACGCAGTTATAAACTTCATAGGCAGTGCTTGATAGTTTGCTATTTGGCCTTGATGGTTTGTTGGTCTGAAATTTTGTTCCATGGCCTTCACGAGTGCTGGAATTTTTCCTCTAAAAAATATAGTTCACTGCTATTGGAGAGCTGTGACTCACTAGTGCCTTTGCTTCTGCTATGTTAGGCAGATAATGGCGGTAACTTTTGGCTTTGGTTTCCGGGAGTGTGGTCGCATCGTCGCTGTCAGAATCAGCTCCCATATTGAGTCAAGGCAGCAGTTGTTGTTGTTGTAGAAATCAGACGAAAAACAGTGAAAACCGACGTGTGCGATCAAATTGTTTGTGAAAATGATTGAATCGCAGGATTATTAACGATAGACTCGGAGTGTGTGTGTGTCATGCATCAGTGAATAATATTAACACACGCGAGTCTTCAAATATAGTCAAGGGAGCTTTAGACCGTTTTAACTTTGCCGATTGCAATGGAAATCTACTACAGCTGCAGTTACACATCCACATTCCACAATCGTTTGCATATATTGTCAATGTATTTTCCCGCCGAAAGTTAAATCCCGATTTAATTTCGCCCGTGTTTCCACACTCACCAATTTTCGAAAAGTGGATCGAAATTTAACATAACTCGTCATGAAATGCTGGATTCTCGTTGTTTCTTTTTGCCATCATAATATATTGAATGAGCATTATATAGACTGTTTGTTATAAAATGACATTGCAAGCACGATTGAAAAACATTGATAAGACGTTTTTTGGATATTGCATAATCGAGGAGTTGATTTTACCGATAGTTTTATCCTCGCGATGTGTTAACTATCGCAAAAAGTTAATACAGTCATCGTCAATAGACAAAGGGAATGTTTATCAACGCGATGGTTAACCATATGATTCACATGTAAAACTTATTGCGGGAAGAGTGAAACTCGTAAAACCGACGTTAAAATGCCCAACCTACGATAAGAGAACTGCAACTGGAATGCGAAATGTGGCATTCTAATAGTGACAGGGGCATTTCCAGATAGCATACTTGCTGTAAACAGGATGGCATACTTACTGTAAACAGGATGGCATACTTTCTGAAGTGTGACAATTAATCAATTCAAGAGGCACATATTTAGCTACAGCTCAAAACACATAACTCACTGTAGCAGGTAGGGTCTTCATTGGTGCGATACGATTATATCTAGTAAACTATGTAAGTAGCAGATAGAATATGTGTAGCAAAACACGATCACTGAATCTGGCCCCAGTCTGATTATGATCATGCATAAAATAGTGCTTCAAGTTTGCGAAAAACACGCGATTTTTACATGATAAACCTGACCACATATAAACGTGGAAAACCGTATGTAAGTCGTGGTGTCGTGATAAGTGGATGTTCGATTCTTAAAATTTCCGTCGTCATACACGCTCGTGCCTCGTAATTATCGTATCAAGTATTTAGCTATACGGCATTATACGGTTTTTATATGATTTTCATTCACTGATTTTCCATATTGCCTATGACTTTTGACGGCAACCTAGTCTCAACATGCTCTGTATCACAACATGCAACAACCTCAACAATCAAACAGCAAATTTCCATGAAATGGAGAAATAGGTTGTCAAAATACAAAATAATTTACCATATAACATAACAACAATGCCCCTCTGATTAAAAATAGAAACAAAATCTCTCAACTCATTATCCAGGGTAACAAGGATATTAAGTTGAGAAGGCTCTCACAGTCTCACACGACGTAAGAAGCACATGATTTTAAACGCGGCATCGCATTTCATTCGATTATACCTTGTTACAGTATTTCAAGCCATTGGCAACACAATCGGGACATTATCTGTCTGTAAACCGCCCTGGTCTGCTCCAATCAGGGGAGAGAACAGTGACTGCCTAGGAATTGTATTGACAGTATGTTGGGACGTTGGGTGTCACTATCACTTCTAACTTGTCAGTATGTTGAATTAGGTATGACAAATCTAGGATTGTGAACTAACACTATCTTACTCCCGATGCACAAATAGCGTTTCCTGTCGATGGTTTCAGTGTCCGAGTTTGCTCCAGGCCAATCTGAGTGGAGGCTGGAGAGCCATCGCCGCCGCCGCCACCTGATCCCGCACAGAGTGACAGAGCTCGCCGCTCTTTGCGCCTCCTGCTCTGAAACCAGCCAATGACATCGTTCTTGTAGAGTCCGAGTTGTTGGGCTAGTGCCACTCTGTCCGCTATACGGGCACTACCGAACTTCTGGTAAAACTCCTCCAGAACAATGGATTGGAGGAGTGTGAAGCGTTTGGTGGCACGCGGCTTCATGATGCCGCCACTTTTGGGTGACGTCTGTGAGGAGAGTAGAGGTTCCACTTTGACTTGTGGTGAACGGGGTGTCGCTCCCGTTGACTGTGATGGTGGGAATATGTTCTGTGATGATTCTTCATGTTTGGGGCAGTGGGTTGTCTGCTCCGGGGAATATGATGAGGCAGATACTATTCTGAGGGGTAGTTTCTGACAGAGAGCTGAATCACTCGTGTGGGTAGGTTTGGGAATGTTTGGAGAAAACGCAGATTTGCTGACAGCAGATGTTCTTTGCTTGGATGGTATGAAGTCTGCCAATTTTCTGAGCACGTATTGATGTCGGTGATTCTGGTCTTCTCGTCTGATTTCCTCCTCTGAAAATTGCTCCAAAATGTACGGATCCAGGAGTGGCGGATCTGCTGGTTCGAAATTCATGACCTGAACATAAAGAGTAGATTGAGGTTGGTGTGGAGATGGAGCTTTCTACAAATTCATGAGTGCGCTACATATTTGCGCGGTGTGTGTGTGT
>CAMPET010000098.1:182715-193135 GCA_946803715.1 Beroe ovata
TGTTTTTGTGTGTTAGTGTGTGTGTGTGTGTGTGTGTGTGTGTGAGAGTGTGTGTGTGTGTGTGCTAGTGTCTGCTGTCTATTCAATGGGCTTGGCAGGATTGGTCTCATGAAAGTCTGTCAGTATAGCTGAAAAGCCAAGCAATAATATGTACATTGTACCAGGGTATTAACGTTTCACAACTGGCCTAGCGGCCAGTCCTATTGAGGTACGTGCTGTAGAACTGGTATAACAACAGTCTCCAAAATGGATTCACAACTCGGGTCACAACATAGACTACGTAGATATGTGGAGGAAGCAAGTGTGCTAGAGCAGTCTGTAGTTCAATCGGAATCAGCTACAGAGTACAGACTGCTGCACAAGAATCTATAACAGACAAGTGGTGATAAGCACACAACGCTCAATATTATAGCAGGGGATGGGCAATTAGTCTCACAACATATCAGAAAGAGAGAGAAAGCAAGAGAGACGCTGCCAGTCAGTCTGCAAAAAGACAAACGTTCCTGCTCAATGAGCATGTCAGGACAGTCTGAGTATGGTGGTTGTGATTTGATTTGCATGTCGCTCCATCTCCCCATTACTGCTACATTAAACACAGCTGATGAACCCCATCATTAATAATAATCACATTCACACACAGAATATCTGACCAATAAGGGCGCTCCGCCTCACTCGCCACGTGACCTTGTGCTCTGGTCACGTGATCATGACCCCTATATATACAGGGCAGGGGATGATGCCTCGGGGCCCTACAACCAGCCCACCTCAATTATAATGCTATTCAGCAGAAGCGATCCCCCTGAGATATCAGTGTTGAGAGCAAACTGACGAGGCAATTATATGTGATGGCGACCCTCCGCCTAGCTTAAATCAACTTCTGCATTAGAGTGTGTGTGTGTGTGTGTGTACGTGTGTACGTGTGTACCTGTGTGTGTGTACGTGTGTGCACATCGCCAAATCAACTCAGTATCATTTATAGACCAGTCACACGAGAGATAGAGTATGTCTTGTTGTCCAATGCGAAATTGCTGCATGGCGGCTCACGAAACAGCCACGCTGCAACTTCACAATTGACGACTAACGACGCATGTAAACTTCACAATTGAAATTTAAGCTAATGCAAACACTCGTCCTTGTTTTCGAGTGTGCAAAATTGAGGCAGACATTGAGGTAGATAAGCCAGTGTAACTGTAAGAGCTCGTTATTAACGTGAGCAATCATTCCTTATACCGTATAGATGACGTGTAGTTTATAGTCACTCACTCACTCACTCACTCACTCACTCACTTATTCACCAATGCAAAGTCAACAACCTTCCGATTTATTTAAATAGACCCAAGCAAATAAAAAGGTGACAAAATCTACCAAGACTTGATCCCGACGTGAGATACTAGCTTACTCCCAAAACTATTGTAGCAGCAGCAAATGTGATGACTGAGTAGGTAAGCTGGGAAAATGTGTACTTATACAACAATAAAACACACACAGTACACACACACTGAGAGTGAGCTGCTGCCCCCACCGTTACTGGTGGCTGTTGAGCTCCACTTGCAGCTGTTGCCGGGGGGTCAGGAGTCACTTAACACACAGCTCCCATTCACTAGCTCCTGATGAAAAGGGAGCAGGTCATGTGACTCGCTCCACGCCACCTTATTGGTCACCGCCTAATTTGGCCAGACGCTGTCTGGCTGCTCGCGGTACAAAATGTTTAATGACGTTGAGCTACTGCTATACTTATCGCATATTGATGCATCATGTTGTATTCCCAGTAATTTGGATTCTGGAAATATAGACATAGCACGCGTATAGAGGTTATAGTGTGAACTGGCGGATTAGGGTCTAGATTGTTTTAAATGAGCTGTTGCAATGAGAATAGATTACTTTAGAGTGGGCGCTTACTTCAATTAGAGAGTTCACTAGTTTTATTGGAGTAATTTATACCCAAACTCGTTGAGAAGTGGATACTGTAAGTGGTATACCACTCACATCCCATCTCAAGTGGTCAAGAGTTCAATAGATTGCAATTATCAAGGTGACAATTGTTCTTGTTCATGTTGATAGATCAATTTACTGAGAACAATTGAATCATAATGAAACGGTCCAATAATTACGGTCCAATAGTAGTAGGGTTCGAACCGAATAATCACTCAAAAGCTCCAACACTGACATGATGAATTACTTGAAAAATGAGAGCCGGTAAGCTTCAAGTCAAAAACATTCTCCATATCATAAAAACACTCTAGAGAGGTCTGCAGGTCATGCTTACAAACTCAATATAGTTTATTTTGCCCTCCCCATTAGCATCAGCTTCCTTGATCAGCTCATCTGCTTCTTTGTCAGTCAGAGGATCCCCAATGGCAGTGAGGACTTTGATAAGCTCGGCTGTGTCCACCTGGCCGTCCTTGTCTTCATCAAATACCTCAAATGCCTCCCTGCGGACAAGAGTTATCATAGTGTAAAACTATTGCATCACATTGCAATATGAGATTGAGAGGAGACAAGGAGTCAGTGACATGGAGGTACACTCACTTTAGCTCCTGATCGAGGAATCCGTGTTTGTTTTTGTGCTCTACAATAATCTCACTGAAAGCATAACGGTCAATAGGATTGGTTCAAACTGCAATGAAGCCCAGGGTAAATTTCAGTTCACCATGACTACCAAGTACCAGAATTCGATGAAGGAGATGGACGATTTGGCCATGTTGACCAGCTCTGCTAGGATATTGTTGAGTTCTGCCTCCGTTGGAACTCCTCCAGCCACCCTCATGGCAGAGGGGACCTGGTCCAGCTTCAGCTGTCCACTTTCTGTGGAGTGAGATAATTTGAACCTCCAATCCGAAATCATACCATGAAAACATCCGTTGTAAAACTCTTCAGACGCGTACTAAATAAAACTTACTTCCTTTTGAGAAGGTCCCAAAAGCCTTCTTAAGATCAGCCACTTGGTCGGGTGAAAGGGACAGATTCCCGGCAATCTGATTGTTTGCTGACGACGCTTTTGATTTCTTCTTCCCTTTACCTTTCCCGCCTTTTTTCGGCGGCATACTCTCACGAGTTTTTCCCTATTGCTCTATTGAAGCTTTTCCATCGTCTACTCTAGTTTTTTTCCTACACCATATGCAGTTACTGTGGTTAGTGTTTAGTAATGTAGAAAGGCGTCAAAACATTCCAAAATAACGTCATTGTATTAAGGTCAAAGTGCGTGGCCACACCCTATTCAACGGAAATACACTGACTGGACAAGCTCTAAATGCAAAACGTACATACTGGTCACAGCTGTGTGGAAATGAAGTGTGAACGCAGTGTGTGTGTGTGTGAGAGTCTGATTAAATTTCTCGATAGGGGGCTTGTACAAGCTGTTAGCTCATCGTTAGAAAGTTAGAACACACATGACCGAACGAGTAGGAAAAATGCGAAGCATTGTGTTTTTATATGTCGAACTTATTCTGATTTAGTAAAAGGTATTTAATTTTAATGCTAGATAAATATTCGATTTTGACGAATGATAGCTATTAATGAGCAAGAGTTTTACAAAAACAACAAAATGATGATCCATTTCTTGAGGGACATCAGGAGGCAATGTTGTGTACCAAGCTGAATCATGATTACCACTCGTGCGGGGCTATTCTCAAATGCAGCTTATGCCTGGGTACATTATACAAGCTGTGTACTTCCTGTACAGTGTACAGTGTATCATAATATACATTGCGCGATGTACAATGTATACTGTACATTGTACACTATACAATGCTGTCAATGCCATGCCCAGGAAGTGTGCTGTATAGGTCTAAGTTTAATTTGGTTGCCATAGACGATAAACAAAGCAAACCCAAATGGTATAAGACTGCAGAAATGGTATAAGACTACAGAAATTGACCTTTATGCCGCGAACGAGAACCAGACCAACTTGTGAGCTGTGTTAATGTGACTAGACACACTGCAGATCAAGAGTAGAGACACGGGAGAAGTTCCAAAAACCACAACCACTCTAACAGTATGGGCAGGAGTCGATAGCATACGATATTCCTAATTTCATGGTACAAAGTGAAACATGAGCCTAACATACTCATACAGCGATGCCAGGTTTGTGGGACAGCATTATTTACCGTCCCCCCAGGAAAAAGTACCAGGGCAATATTTTCGAGGAAAGTTTCATTATCGAGTCACGTCGCTGTCCAAAATTTTTAATGAAGTATTTACAAAGGAATCATGATGGTCATATTATTCAAGGAATGTTGAATGGGTACCACGCGTTCCTATGGCAACGGCTTTCTACTTACTGAAAATGAAATTCTACCCCAACAATTTCGATAGATCATATTTTCATAATGTTTGAGCATACTAAAACCGAATAATGAATAATAAGGTTCAAACCATAACCATCAACTCAATGCTAGACAAAATTTCACATTACCTTCCATCCATGAGACAGTTTATTTTGCAACCAGGATTTTCATCTAGGCCACGAGAAGGGATAGCTAACGTCTCGTCCATTGACTCTGATCTCCATGATATTGAGTGCTGGAGTAAGTTTCGGAGAGGATATCTTCGTTAAAGTTTGGCAATTCTCTGGGTATGTGGCACTGGCATGTGTGTGTGTGTGCTGTATGACGCCCAACTAATTATCTTACCTCACCTGACCACAGCTATTTTACCCCCTCTCATCACCCTCTTTTCCAACTCACCTCATTACCCACTCACGGTGACTCACCTATGACGGGCGGTGTGGTGGTGGCTGTAGGTGGTGTCCACGTCAAGTACCTCCATGTCTCAGTCCGCCACTTGGCCCCACTGAGACCACTGAACGCCACCCCTCGTACTACATGTCCACCCCATGTGTCGAGACACTTACCACCCTTCCTGAAAATGATACCAATCTTCGCTCGCGGGGTTTACTTTAATTCGAGCGTCAGTCTCGATTGTGGATCAAACGGATGCAGGTCTCCGTCTAACGAATGCAGGTATCGCGCGTACCAGGCGATTATTGGCATAATGCCATGGTGTGGGGCAAATCGTAGCAAACAGATCTATACCGCCTTGTACGTACTTTTCAAGGGATAAGTAGAAAGTTTCCTTCCCATTGAGATACAGTTTGAAGCTGGTAGCACTCTTCTCTATTTTCCACTCTCTGTTAACATAGGCACCGGCAGCACTCTCAGTCGATAGGAACCGGGCCGTGTGCCAAGTCCCACACTCGTGGATGTACACACCTGTCACAGGACATAGATCACACTCGCATTGGAGCACACAGTGGGAGACCACTCGTGTAAAGGAGGGACTCTTCGCTGCTCTACATTTAAGATAAGGCTAGATAACTTCGTAGGAACACAGGGTTTCTCGAAACTGAACATATCCGCAGGGCGGAGCTGAGCTATAAGTACCGTTGTTGATGTTCCAAACGAACCACCCGAGGTGTTCTCTGTCGAGGTTGTAGAAGTTGACATATCGGGTGGTATCCGTTTCCCCCGAGTACTTGACGAGGACAGGATTTTCCTCCAGGTTGACACGCTCTATGCACCGCGCACCCTTACACTTTTCACAGCTCGTGTAGCAGTTGTGGGTGATCTCCTGCCAGCTCATGGAGTCGTACTCTGAGGAGAGGGAGGGAAGTGTGCGGGAGTGTGTGTGCGGGAGTGTGTGCGGGAGTGTGTGTGTGTGTGTGTGTGTGAGGGTGTGTGTGAGGGTGTGTGCCTTCTTCTGCCATACTCCATTATGAATATGATATACTAGGAAGAAGTGGTACATGCCACGCCCATTTATGAAGTCTTTAACTACTATGGTCGTTATATTTATAATGGTAAAAAGGAATGAAGGCCTGTTCTATATATACCTGGTTGATGGGGGAAAACTGTAGACACTGTCGATGCCACCCCGTGTACGAAAAGAAGGAATAGTTGAACTTGAACAACTTGACTCAACATTTGATTGAGTCAAAATCCAAAGCATTTATCGGAATTACTGATTTAACGCATGACAAGTTTTGTAAAACTAAAACTAAACTGGCAGTCTGTGTATCTTTGTGTCAGTGTGTCAGTGTGGACTACTGCTAATTAAACTTTGACATTTGAAACTGTTAACTGAGTATATGTTGACTACGGACATTGTTTAACTATGTTTATATTCATCTTCTTGTTAAGTATCATGTGATTTGTGAAAATTACAGTGTAATTTAGACAGACCATTGCAGATCACGTGATCTTCTAACTTTACTCCAGATTTTGGTGAATGTTAATGTAACACTAACAACTAACATACTAAAAATCATTAGCCATATACAGATACTGCAGATTTTATATGGCCATGTTGATAAAGAATAGTAATTGAAGTTAATTTAAAGCTGTAAAGCGAAGCATCTTATGTCTTAGTCTCACATCTTTACTCTTTATCTTAGATTTACTACTCATTTCTCAATGTTGTCGCATATGATGATGCAGATGATTTAATGTTACTGCAACGCAAACAAGCGCACACTTCACGGTCCAGATCCCAGCCTGGGCAACCGCTCTCAGTCTCCAGCTGAGTGATTCAGTGAATCACTGAATCAGTGTTGCCCAACTCCAAGGTCTATGACTATCATTGATCTACAGTTTCTTCGCGCACCATCATGATCATCGAAGGCCGAAACTCAAACAGGCGTGTTTACGCATGAAATTGAAACAGGTCCTAGGTAACATCTGACAACAGTTTTTACTAAAAACTGTCTATTCCAATCCCGCCAGCAAGGGGAGGGTGAAATCCTACAAACGTGGACAGTAGCTTAGTGAGGACAGTATTGCATTGCTTCTCACGCGCTAAAAATTTTAGCGCGTGAGAAGCAATGCAATACTGTCCTCACTAAGCTACTGTCCACGTTTGTAGGATTTCACCCTCCCCTTGCTGGCGGGATTGGAATGTTAATGACAATTGCGGCGCCGACGGTAGGGTGAAATCCTACAATACGTCCACGTGGACAGATGACATTCATGATCCGGCGCAATGCAAATGCAATATGTTGTGTACACGTTGCGCGCCTCTTATTTAATATTTACTCGGTGATTTGAAAAGTCGTACTGCACTGCACAGTGCACTGCGTATATATGATATATAGTGCGTACGCGCAAAACCACGGAGACGCGCGGGGTATTCGGGTCACGGGTCACACAGCGTCATATTATATGACGGTGCGCATGCGCGCGCAACGTTACCATTGATCTTCTCAGATCGAGACTGGAGTTTTCACTTGTCGGGCGATGCCAGACCGCTGATGCAAGCCGCGAAGCGGCTTGCGTCAATGCGTCAGAATTGAGAATAAGTTTGCGCCGCGCGCGCGAAACGATATTCTCGACAGGGTCTATCATCGATCGACAAAGTTTTCACTAGCAACTAGAGACTAGTGAGTCTTGCAGGAATGTTGTCTGGCGATGCGATGCTAGACCGCTGATGCAAGCCGCGAAGCGGGCAAGATTTTCAAACCGACCATAACAGTTAACCAACTTTTGCATGTGAGTTTTATGCAATAAGTTGTTATAAATGTTTTATTCTGGGTGCCCATACTGGGGTACTTACTAGTGAAGTCTAAGTGAGTGATAGAGTTGATTTATGTTAAAATTATTTAATTCAATTCAATTATCATGCACAAACTTCTTCAATATAACTCCTGCCAAAATTATTCAAGTAGAAACTGACGATTCATCACACTCAAAGGTAGATATTATGGCACTCTCAGAAATGACTGCTGAACAGAAGAAAGACGAGCAAAAAAGAAAAAGATTCATTGCTAATGCCTGGATTCTCTTTGAGAAAACTGGACAGGCTCCAGCTCCTAGCAAGGATTACTGCCAATTGGTGGTTACCACTGAGGGAGTAGTGTGGAGGTTTTTGTTTTGTAGGATTATTATATGGAGACTTATATTGAATTGATAATCATTAATTAGATTAGAAAGAGTGCTTATTATATAGTTGCCCAGAAGATATCTGTTATGCTTATTGCTTAACGCTTACCTGTTGGCAGTCTTATTAAATGTAGTATTAATGTTCTAGGTGGTGGAGAATCTCTGTTAGGAGATCTGCTGTTGTTTATCCTGGAGAGTGGGCTGTTGAAAGAGATGATGTTCCTGATGATGATAGATTACTGGCCGAAATTGAGAGAACATTTGGTGAAGAAATCAAAGATCAGGTACCTGCATGGATTATTGTAGGTTCTAGCTTCAGAATTCCAAAATCAAGTTAGTTCAATCATTGATGTGATCTCACTTGCAGGTAGTTCATCTTTGTACAAGGAGCAATGACTTCCTCAGTAAGCTACCCCAGAATCTTTTAGTCAAGATTGCTTCCTTCCTAACACTAGAAGTAAGTATATTATTAAAAGCCCTTTTTCATTATTTACTCTTAGCTGTGATGAATTTCATATTAGAATGTGTACATCAAAATAACCACAGGATGTGATTGCAATGGCCCACTGTTCCAAAGCTTTCAGAAGATGCTGTCTGACTGATTCTCTTTGGAGGACTATTTACCTTCAGCATCATAAACACATTACTCCTGAGGTTAGGATAAGTACTGTCCATTTCATGCTAGGGGAATATTCCTTTTCTAGCTCCATGTAGTCTCTAAATTGCTATCAAAGAGTCTGATATCATAGCTTCTCTGAGTAAAATGGCCTATTAGGCACCACTATTTCAAACAGGTAGGTAACTGTATCACATTTTGAGTTCCTTTAATTTCTGGTTACCCAGAAACCACGTAATTACAGAGTTATTACTCTCATCTATAATTGTTCGTATCATCCTACTTGTACCAATGAAACTGATTCAATTTGCACTCCAACATATCAAGATAAGTGGAAAATAGGCGGATGTAAAAGTTTCCCACTGCTCAGATGATGAAGCCATCTTCATGAAACAAGTTATGCTCTCTGGTCAGCTGAAATTTGAAGTAGAGATCGGATTTCACATATTTTTCTCACAATCCAAGGGAAATCTAGTACCTAGGTTACCTAAGCTAGGTATTATAATTTCTACTTGGCTCCAACTACTGAGGGATTGAATAATCGTGGTTGTCATGAAAACATCCAATCCAGAGAGAATAGTTCCCATGGTACGTTTGTATTATGCTGAAGCTCACTGCAAACAAAAACATATCAGTGATACTGGTTACATAGTTGAACTATAATCCAGTTTCTGTAATCCAGTAACATAATGCACCTCTAATCCAGTAACATAATGCACCTGTTATAGTGTCCAGTAATCCAGTTGATCATGTAATAATCCGAAATCCCGTACTGCATTTCCCTACTACAATGTGGTCCACCACTATGAAGCACAACTATGAAGTATCCAAGTGTTATTATCGCTGTGAACGCGACATGAAACAATTCATTAATCATCTCCCACGACGTAGCAAACATTGCAATTCTTGTTCTATCACCGATAGACCAATCACTGGCCAGTGTTATGTTGTTAATCCAATCATATAACGAGAGTGTACACCTGCCGCCCTTGCGATGGTGTGTGCCCTAAAAAGTGTGCTTTCATGCGTCCTAACGCATCACATACACAGCGCACAGCGCACACACGCACATCCCCACTCACAGATACTCGCACATTGTGTGTGTCAGACAATCTATCCGAGCAAACACATTACACATGTTACGACATGTAACCTGAAAATTCCTTCTTGCGATCTGAAAATTCCTGATGATTGCAGTTCAGAGGAGAAATGTAACAATTGTTAGTAATGCACTCCATTACACGTACTCACTTGATTTTTTGTGCACACTACATTATAGTACACACATTAGTAACAAGCAATATTTTAAAGCAATATTGATTTACAAATTACATATTACTACTTCGTATTACATAATGTCATAATATTACTAAGATAAGGTGATGTGTAATCCATCATATCCATATGCACTCTGCTAACACTCTTCAGGAGTAACGGAATCATGATTGCCCATGTTAACTGAAAGCCAATGTTAACTGATAGTCGATGGTAGTGCTGTCTTGAGCGCAGTGTGTGATATGCACACTCATGCTGAATTCTATATTGCTGTGAAAATTGGCGTTATTGACGATATTGTATCCATTAGTATAGAGTCACAGCGCCCAAAAACACGGAACACCTATGCAGTAGATATATCACTACACTTACTCCTATACATTTCCCAGGTGGAGTCGCTGGCTGGAGAACATACTTGGAGGAAGATATTCTTCACGGACAAGCTCCGACTGCAGATGATGCTCTCTCGGCAGAAATCCCAGCTAAAACTGAGGGAGACCGTTATAAACGAAGAGGAAAGCAAAAGTGTGGCTATCAATAAGGCACGACTGGTGGGCCTGGATAACGGTGTTATCACCAACAACTACGTGGATTATGATAACAACCACAGTCGAGCGCAGGTCAGTGTATGTGTGTGTGTGTGTGTGTGTGTGTACAT
>CAMPET010000098.1:197723-208892 GCA_946803715.1 Beroe ovata
TTGGAGCTTCCTCTACTGGGACTGTATCTGTGGTCTTCTCAGGTTTTTCTGTGACCAAAGCTTCAGTTTTGACTTCCTCTGGTGTGACAATCGTCTCAGCAACATCAGTTGGCACTTCAGGTTCTGCCATAATTTCAGTCTTGGGTTCCTCTGGTGCAGCAACCGTCTCAGCAACATCAGTTGGCACTTCAGGTTCAGCCACAACTTCTGTGCTTGGAGCTTCTTCAACTGGCGCTGTTTCTGTGTCCTTAGCAGGTTCCTCTGCGGCCACAGTTTCAGCCACAGCTTCAGTCTTGACTCCCTCTGGTGCTGCAACTGTCTCTGCAACTTCAGTTTGCACTCCTGTGTTTTCACTGTTGACAGGAGCCGCTACAATCTGAGGTTTGACGTCAACTTTTGCTGATGTTTCACTTTTTGCTGGTTTCTGATTTTCTGCCTTCTCAACAGCCCGACTCCCAGATTTCTGGGACTGAAGCATCTTGATTTTATCTTTGACTGACATATTTTCAGACTCTTCCACAGGTTTGCTCGTTTCTGGTTTGGTAGAAGTTGTCTTCGACTCCTCATGTCTCTTAGCCCAGGGTACTGCAGTCGGCTTTTCATGAGACTTAACCCAAGGCGCTTCTGTCTTTTCCTTGGATTTAAGCCATGGTGGATCGACTTTATCCTTTGGTTTAGCCCGGGGAGCGTCTTTCTTTTCTTGTGACTTTACCCATGAAGGTTGTGACTTCTCAGTTGACTTTGGTTCAAACAAATTCTTCTTAGCGCTAGTGTTTCCTGTATCTTTACCACCCTGAAGTCGCTTGATTTTGTCCTCTATTGAAGTCTTCTCTTCTTCATTCTTGACTGGAGGTTTTTCTCCCGCTGTTGTCGGTACTTTATCTTTCTCAAGAGGCTGGGGTTTTTGGTCTGTTTTTACTGGGATACAATTTTCTGCTTTGGCTGGCTCTGGTTTATCTTCCTTGGGTTTGGGGGTTGGAAGGGGCAAGGTTTTTGACAATTGTTTTCCTGCCTCAGTACTCTGACTATCTGAGTCTAGTTTCACCTTTTTAGGATCACCTTGTGGGTCGGTGGTGGCGTTGTTAGACTCAGCAGGAGCTGTTGCAACGCCATCTTTCGGAGGGAGGACTTTCAGCTGGACGGATGCTGCCCCTCTACCCAGTTTATTCCTGGCTTTGATAGTGTAGTTACCAGCGTCAGCTTGTTTCACCTGGGTGATCTTGAGAGTAGCATAACACATATCCTCGATTTGCCTGAAAATGTTGTATAGATGCTCTTAATCGATGGTAAATTCAGAGACAAAATTACCGAAATTACCAAAATTAACAAAATTCAAAGACAAAATTACCATATCCGACGTACGAGCTAGTAATTCGTGATGGACAATACGATCTCTACTACTCACGAGAATCGGTTCTTCTTGGCAATGTCTTTCTTCTGCTTGTGTTCCCATACGACGGTCGGTTTCGGCTCAGAAACCAAGTCCGCCGTTATTTCCACTGTCTCCCCTTCCGCCACTACGAATTCCCGCTGGTTGAAGGAGACGCTCGGAGCTGAAGTTAGGAAAATAGTAAGTAGAAGTATATCAGTGTGGAAAGGGCAATGTCACATTTATTACTTCAATAGGCATATGCGATAAAGATAGATGGATGTCGAGACGAAATCAAAAATGGATAGTGAACATTTCATGTCACCTTCTAAAAATAGCAACGCCTTCTCAAGTAAAAGATGTTACAAATAAAGCGATAAAAGTAAAATGTCAAAACTTTCCAGTGTCATGTCGATCAAAGTGGCAAGCGGACTTATGCCAGATCAAACAGCCGATGATGACTACAGTCTTAATTTCACTGCTTCTTCACTCCTAAACTATACTCTTCTTTTATACTATAAACTATAACTCTCTTTGAAGAAACAACTGTCCTTAGATACTCTACTGCTACATATTGATAGAATTGTGGGTAGAATGGTCACCAAAACTCCATGTCTTTAACTTCTCTACTTTACTGGTGTGCAAGGTCTTGGGCATCAATCTGTGTGATTGTGAGGGTCAATAACTGAATTATTCCATTCTTCTTCTTCACTCTTCTCACGTCACTTCATTCGTTTTCAATCTTCCACACATCACGTAGTCACACATTTTCTACCATCTGCACACCACGCCGCCCAACACTTGCAATCACGCCTCATCGCATATTTCACAGCTAGATTACACTTATAGTTATATCATTGTATCGGAATAACTCACTTCTCGATATATATTTCGCACTATACTATTCCCAGTAATACTCGTTACCATACCTGTCGGTGCTAGAGTGATGAGCTCGATGGTGGCGGTTGCTGTAGCACCAGAGGGATTTGAGCAGGCTATCGTGTAGTTGCCTTCATCCTTTGTGCTGAACCGAGACACAATCAGAATGCTCTGTGTCTCGGAGTCTATCACACTGCAAAGGAAGACTGAGGTTGTAACTATATCACGATTGGGTCAGTTTGAATTGTAAGTACCTACCCATCCACTATATCACGTATATCACCGTATTAGTGATGCTCTACCTGAAAACACAGAACATTACCTGAACTTATCTTTGTCTGCCACTAGTAGGGTCCCATCCTTGCTCCACGCACAGGTAGGTTTAACAGAGACCAGGTGGGCCGTGATACTGATACTATCCCCCTCAGCAACCATCAACTTCCTGTGGTCCATCGCAACAGAGGGGGGCGCCAGGTTGGCGTTGTGTCTCTGTGAGATGTTTTCATCATCAAGTGTGAGATGTGAGATGTGATCATCATAAAGATAAGCTTGTGGTATAGGGCACAGTGTATCTGTGACTGTGGTGCTATGAACATTGAACAGATGTGCAGAACAAATCATACCTTCAGTCCGAGAAGAGAGTTAAACATCCTGGCGGACTGGATGGTTTTCTGAACTGCCTGGTGAATAATTAGATACAGTCGGTAAGATACACGATTTGGATGAGAATTTCGTGTCTCTGTTGAAGTGGACACTAACCCGCCATTTCCTCTGGGCAAGGAACCTCTTCAGTTTCTGGTGCTCGATGGCGTTCTGGTTTTTACTCCGGTTGATAATCCAGTTGTGGTTCAGACACGCTTTCGCTGACATTCGGTCTCTGCGATGAGACAGGATGGTGGTTTGAACCATGCTATGAAAACCATCTTCTACAAGTACAAGATTCACTGGTTTGTTGAACAATGAACGTCTGGAAACTCACGAAGATTTGATTAGAAGCAGGTTTTTGATGAGGTCCTTGCAATCCTCACTGATGTTGGCGAATTCCTCCTCGTAGAACTCGTAGGTACACGTTGAGATGTTTGCATAGGTCTCGTTATCGTCATCGCCCATGAAGGGGGAATAACCACTCACCATGATGTAGATAATGACTCCCACTGACCACATGTCCGAGTATGCTCCCAGGGGGTCCAGCGATATCACCTCGGGAGCTGGAGGGAGAGGGTTAGGGGAGGGGGTTAGGAGGGGTGATCGGGGAGAGATGGGGCTAGTGTTTCATCGGCGCCACGGAGAAAGGGGGACGCGCGAGACTATAGTTGAGTGGGAGTGAAAGGTTGCTGTAGCAACGTGATAAACATTCTGCCGTGTATGCTAATTATCTCTACACTTACGCACAAACTCTGGAGTTCCCTGCATACAAATGACACGCTTGTTGAGTCTCTTTGACAAGCCAAAATCCACAACCTTGATGACATCCGAGTCCACCGCACTTAGCATCAGATTCTCGGGCTGAAATACGGGTAATTTGGACTGTTATTTAGGGAGTGAACTGCGTAGTTTACTCCATAGTATCCGCCATAGTGACACACACACACACACACACACACACACACACACACACACATGTCACGAATACATGACACATTGTATGCAGAGTTATACTCGAATAATTGTGATTGATAGTAGTGGGAAGCCGTACTCGGAGAGCGAGTTCTAAGGAATGTTTGCGTTCCTCAATCTATCTCTCTTGACAACACTACGAGTGTCACTCTCTTGACAACACCGGGTTGAGATATTTTAAAGGAGCTCCCATACACTCCTAAGTAGCCAACCTTTAGATCGAGATGGGCAATGTTCAGGCCGTGTAGATGGTCGAGCGCCTCCAAGACCTGTTTGGTGTAGCTCGCTGCCTGACCCTCTGATACATGGTCTTCGTTAGCGATCTTCTCAAACAGCTCTCCTCCACCGATCCTGAGAGAGATTGTGGTGTCACTCTCTGTGGTGTCACTCTCTGTGTTTTCACTCTCTGTGATCTCGCTCTCTGTGATCTCGCTCCGTCACTGTGGTGTCTGTGTGTGTTATGGGTGACGGGTTGTCTGCAGTGTGTTTGGAAAACCAGCTGATCTATCAGTGGTTATCAGTGCATCATATCGGTGAGTATAATAATGGGAATAAATCTAGTACTAAGTTGATCATACTGAACTTGGAGGGTTTCTGATCCAGTCAGACGATCATCCACTTCCCCTCCTTCTCCTCCAGACGAGATATTGTGGGAAAAAACACACACGTGCAGCACCCTGTCAGTCTTATCATGAAACTCAATCCAGCATTAGGTCATTTTCTACAAGTCGACTGTCCCCTATCTCTCTCACACAGTCTTGCTCTCTCTCTCTGACTCTACTACATACTCGAGAATTAAATAATTAAACTAGAGTCAGATTTCAATTACACGTTTCCGGAGCCACTTTTGCCCTGATTGAGTCACGAGGCCAGACGTCACGGGTCACGTGACTTCTCCCGGCCAATGAGATTGTTCACATTGTGATACGGAATCATATGTCATTAACAACGAATCAAAGCAAATCATGGTAAAGTTGACATTGTAATAAATACTCTGAACAACCCCATATACGTCACTTCCTGCCTTACGAATTTTCTCAGCGTTTCCGCACGTGCTGATAATACACACACGCTTGTTATAATCAGTGCAAATTGTTCGTCATGAAGCTGCTTTATCAGTCGGGGGAGGAGTATCTATACCAGCCGCCGCCCCCAGCCCCTCCCCTCCCATCCACCATCTCGCCTGAACACGAAATCTACAGCCCGCCGACAACCGCCCACCAGTCACCGCCCACCTCAGTTCCTCAGTCTAACCCCGGGGTGTTCACCTTCGACCTGTACGACCCGGCGTTCTTCAATCATGGATACCCATCCGGTGTGTGCGTGCCCCCGTGCAGCACACCATTCACCCCAATGACGCCCTCCACACCATTCACCCCCATCACCCCGGGAGCGGATGTCCCTGACTCCCCTTTTGATGTGTACACGAGTTACAACGCCTATTCTGACTACGACACGTCCCTGCATTCCACAGCAGCCACAGTCGAACTACCAGGGTGAGTTTCCGATATTCTAGATGTCGTTGAGATGATTTTAGAGGTGTTTAAGTTTGATATAGAGTTGTTGTTATGTTGAGAGATCATCTAAAGAGAGAGAGGTATTGTGATCGTTGTCATTATCGGCTACTGCCAGTCACCAGCACATTGGGTAGAACAACATAGACACGGGTTAACACGTCGCTCAACTCAAGAGATCAGATGATATTTGCAGGGCTTAACATCATACAGCTGGTAAAAAGAGACGCACATAATGTATGTGGAGGGCTGCTTAAAATTACCTATCAACAACCTTGTTGTATTAACCTCACTGTGACTGACTGTGTGTAAGTGGGCGTCGCTGTTTATTCAAATCGGAATGCTTGCGTCCTAGGTCTATTACGTGATAGGTATAGGAGGAATCTTAGAGAGAAATGGTGTTTGGGTCATTGCTCTGGTGTAATAACTAGAGGGACAGGGAAAAGAGAGTTGGAGAGTTTTTCATACCTCATGTGTTTAACAACCTCTCTTTCAGACCTACTGCATGTCCGACCACAGACCCTCACCCACACAATATGATGTATCCCTCCTCTATCGACCACAACTACGACCCCTCCCCATCGACTGTCGACCCCTCATCCCAGTATCCCGAGACACCCCTACCCCCGTTCCCGCAGCCACCACACTTCTTCCCTCCTGAGTTCAGCAGCTGCGGAGAACCCACCTCGTCCCATTTCACCGACCCCGGGATGCCCCGCTACAACTCCGTCATGATGCCCACCTACTCAACTCCTGCCACCGCCTATCCACCGAGTGGAGGAATTAACGACCCGGCACATGATCTGATTATGAAGGGGGAGGACGCGTACAAGAGACAGGACTACGAGGCAGTTCTTCAGATCTTGTGTTCTCACATATTCGACAAGTCGCACCACGAGCAGCTACAGCATCTGTGGTTAGCGGCAGTGTATGCACGGGAATCGGCTGTGAAGCGGAAGAAACTGACGGCCGTGGACCGGTATCGGCTGAGGAAGAGGAATCCCTTCCCCACGAGCATATGGGAGGGAGAGAAGACGATCTACTGTCTGAAGAAAAGTGCGAGGGACGAACTGACAAGCTTCTTCGATAGGAACAACTATCCGACCCCCAGTGAGAAGAAACAGTTGGCAGTGTCCTGTGGACTGACATATGTGCAGATCTCAAACTGGTTCAAGAATAAGAGAATGCGAGTGAAGGAGAGCAGTAGGAATCGGTGAAGCGTGATTTGTTTTTGGTAGCCTTTTAAATGATTTTCAACTGTAATTAGGGAGTAGTTTTCAATTTGTTTGTGGTATTAAAGTTTTGAAGATTTGTAAAATATATTTCCTGTTCAATGCGACACAACATTTAGCCAATTCCGTCAAGTTTGGTATTTATATCTCACGCCTCAATGGACGTTGTCACAGGATGTTCGTTGACAGTCTAGCAGCATTAGACTAAGGAGAAGCCTCAGTCTAAGCCTATTCAGAGTTTTCACAGTCCAGCCCGTCTAGTCTATCCTATCATGAGAATATTAGAATGTGACAGATACCCTCTAAGCCCACTCAGTTGCTATTGCGACAGACTGACGACATAGGTTATCTCCGCCCATTATTTTAGACATTTCATCAAATATGGGCAAAATGCAGAACTCAGGCTATAGTACAATTCATCACTTCCTTTATTCAAACCCTCACAACGAATCAGGATTGTAGAATGCCGGGAAGCATACCTCACACAATAAAATATGTAACAAGGGTGTTACATTTACTGCGTGTGTGGCAGCATATTGCAACATATGGTGTTACACAATATATATCATGTACCACATTTGAACTCACAGCTCCAGGATAATGGTGAGAGATGCTTTGCCCTGGAACACATCGTAACACTTCACTATTCCCACGTGATCCACTGATCTCAGTATCTCTACCTGGGGAAAGATGGGGATCAGCTAGATGTGTACTCACTTCATCCCACCTCATCTTATCTCATCCTATATGAGAACCCACCTCATTGAGACTCTCCTCCATGTTCTTCTTGCTTTTCGTCTGGATTATCTTGGCTGCAAACTTCTCCTTGCTCGACTGCTTCTCACATTGGAACACAGTTGCAAACTTGCCTCTGGAAGTGGAGAGTGTGTTACCATGGTAACAAAATCAATGGTAGCGCATCACCATGGGAACAATGGTCAATGTGTGAAGCAATCTTACCTGCCGAGTTCTTTCTGTATAACATAATGGTTTTCGAAGGGGTCTCTGCAAATATCCATGATATCTGAAAAGCAAGGTGTCAAATCTGTTCATCATATTCTCTACATTAATCATTCTATTTCTAATGTGAAGGATATGGAAACACTTTGGAAGAGTCTATAATACCTCATATATGAAAGTCAGATTGAGTGATAGTGGTAGAGATTGTGGACTTGGTCACTACAGACACTCCATCTGCTATCATTATTTCCTACACAGACGCAGGGTCACATGGTCATTCACAAATTGCTCCATAGTATGTCGTCACAAATAATGTAGAACCTCGAGGTTTATAAAATTGTTCACACCCAAAAGAAAAGTTGTTATACAAAATTGTGCGCTCAAAAAAGGATAGGTAGTATGTTACTTCCACAGAAATAGTTACAGCTAGGGTGATATGTACAGACCAAATGAAAGGCACTCTTAATTAAGTCTTTACAAAGGGACAGCAACTTTGGCAGCTTATAGTTACAGCTCATGTACTACACACGCACGTCGTTGACAAACACGCAATTTAAACTCACTCTTGGAAATAAAATATAGTATTGATAGTTAGCAATACTGAACGTCAATTACTATTTGAACTCTTTATTTACCTAATTGACGCTGAGGTACATACACACAACTTGCTGTTGTCCTGCATTTGTCAATATACTTATCGAAATAGTTCTAGTACTAAAATTTATGAAAGGGGACTTTCTGTTTCCATAGAACGTATGTTTTCGAAAAGTTAAGTAACAAAACTCTAAACCAGGACGCGTGCTGTTCGAAATATTGCTCAAATGACCATACGAACACACAAACGCGCACCCTATCTTTCATTACTCCTACTATCACAGAATGAGTTGTGCGTTGGAACCAGCTGGTAGGAAATAAGGTTAGTTCAAACTATAATAGGTCTCGAGTAAGGACTGGATCAGCGATTGTCATTTGCTCATCTTAACACGCTTCATACTAAATGTGAACAAAGCAGAATCACACATTGGACTCTGAAAATTGAACGATGAGGTCGTATTCTGAATGTCACGCTAATATTGCGTCACCCCATTAGGAAAAACTGATTATGACATTTTCACAAAATCAAACTGTGTTGAAATATGTTGTCGCGAGATTTGTATGATATGTGGGGGCACTTATATATCAAGGTGTTGAGTACTCGTTTGATCGGGGCTGTGGCCGGCCACCACTAGCGACAGAATTCGGCGATGTGTACGATTATATAGCGTGTTGAAACTTTAATAGCAAGGAAATATGTTGTAGATACCAAAGACCTTAAATGAACAAAAACTAAATGTATAGCAACACGTGGCAATTGAAACTGGATGCACTGAACAGTGACCACTGAGCACTCATGCACTCAAATGACTGCAAAACTGTAAAGCGTACAACCAAAACGCAAAACTGCTGCAACGAGCTCAGTGTTACAAGTGCAATATATGCGGCTAGGGTGTTTCTTCGCTATATAAACTTCTCCTGAACGTCTAACTGTGAGATCGGGTACATATAGTGCAGTGCAGTTACAGCTGAAGATACACCAGGTTAGAGATATAATATGTAACGTCAAGTTTCTACTCTAGGTTTGGGTGGGAGGTAAGGAGGAAGCTGTTGCGATATCAGGTGTTCTGAGGCATCCTTTCAAACTCACAATCAACTGGGGACAGAGTCGGGCACACGCGGTACCTACACACAATCCCGGTTGCCCCCTCGAAATTAATAACTTGTGTTCCGTAACAAGAGCCAAGTCCAAGGAATGGGCGCCACACGTGCGCACCAAATGTAGTCCAAATAACCAGGCAAAACAAAGGCCCGGCACATATATGATATTGAACATCATTATGTTTCGAATATTATGTGTGCTAGGGTGAATTAGGACAATCGTTACATAATTAATGTGGTGCGTTGGGGGGGGTGCAAATGTGCCACCTTGTCCACTTTACCGTAGACCGATTTCATCATGGGTGAGGGTAATAAAGGGTGGTGTGCGAGGGAAGGAGCTATGACGCTTTTTTCAAAATATTGCGGAGAGCGCGGGCGAATAACGGAATTGGACAGTTAGGTAAACTACCACGAAACACTGATTTTGAGCAATGTGATTCCCTCGTACGTTTTTACATTATTTGTATGTGGAACTCCTGACCCAATTACATATTATTCAGTTGCACATAATTCCCCGTCGAAATTCGTGTTGTAAAATATTTTAAACTATCACGGTCATGGAAATGGTCAGGACTATCAGCAACGAATCCATTAAAACGTTTTAACCAATATTGAAATTTGTGACCAGTTTGACCAACAGCCAAGAGCAGAAGCAAACAGCTCTTGATGAATTCAATAAAGTGGGAGAAGAATGACCGATAACCCCCCATTCTTGGATTCGTTCTAGAGAAATAAGCTTGATCTAGGTGTATGAAATAGAATTTGAGTTCTACTAATTGAATGACAAACGACCCAAAGTATCATTCGATTATCGGAATAACGTACCATATTCGAGCTCATAGCAGAATATGGTATTGGATTTAAATGAACAAAAAAGGTCCTCTTACTCATACATTCGTAGTGAGTTCCATATTATGTGCCTAGATTGGTATAACTATAGGACGTCAGTCGATACACTGCGGGGACTATTTGAAGCAGGCTGAGCAACAAGATAATCTAGAGCAACATCTAGAGCAACACACACGAAATGTTGCAAACATCAGCTCTGTGGATTTGTTATCAGATTACCATATCAATTTGGCACACACACACCCCTCGATTGGGTTACTGACTGATATTATCAACAATCTTGCAACATGACTACATTGGGATCAGCAACAACATGACTGCTCATGAAATACGCTAGACTTTGTAATCGAGCTTTGATTTTACGCGAAAGCATACATCTCAATCTTATTTAACTCTATGCAGTAAGTCATAATATTATGCAAATTGTGAAGATTAATTTTTGGTGAAATGACTCCAGCATATTGTGATTTTGTGACCTTGAGTGTATGAAGTAGTCTTTGATAAACAATGATAATTCGCAGATGTTACTGCCTTAACTCACAAAGAACAGTGTATCGATGCCCTTTTGTGACCTAATTTGAGACGTTTATTGAATAATGAAGAACCCCTTTTGTACTAAAATTCGTAGCATTTGAGCTTCGACCTATCCAATCATTCAGTTCGCCAGAACTGACCTCTCTACAGTATAATAGTAGGTTCCTTTACGGTATAGTAGTACCTCTTTAATAGTGAAGTAGTAGGTATTAGTGCAAGACCATGAGAGATGCTTCGAACATGACAATATGTTCGAAAGAATCGATGGTGACGTTTTTGAGTGAGTAAAATATCAACTTTGGCCCGCATGTAACGCATGAGATACAAATCCAGCAAACGCAATGCTTCAATGAACTCAAAGTAACTATAGCACAGTGCTGTAAGTTAAGAGAGTAATTTGGGAGGAACTCTAAAGAAATGTCTCTTCTAACACGCAGCTGCTGAATCGAGCATCAATCTAAGTAATATCATGAGTAGTGATATTTGACATGTAAATCTGTGTGTGTGTGTGTGTGTGTGT